>RCUC01165280.1:0-26129 GCA_003697995.1 Taxidea taxus jeffersonii
GAGGGACCACCTTCCCTCTAGCCCAGGCCTGGGTGCAAGCCCTGCTCCAGCGCCCAGCACAGGAGACCCTGGGTGAGCCGCTTTCTTTCTCCAAGCCTTGCCAGCTGTCTGGGTGAGAGGTGGCAACCTCCTGTTCTCAGGTTCAGACTGAAGGCTCGGTGACAGGCTCCAGTGGGACACACTCCGGCCATGCTCTGCACAGTGGGCCCTTCAGCTGTGTGAACGTCCCTGGAACTCTAGTGCCAGGTGTGTTAAGTAGCATAAAAATTGTGATTGCCAACACGTGGTATTCCTGGCAACTTCAAGACCTCGGCACGGTGAAAGCCCATTTTACAGAAGGGAACAGTGAGGCTCAGAGGGTAGGGACGGGGGCATGCAGTGGAAGCGCCAGGCCTCCAGCACAGGCCTATCCATCTCATAGGGCCATCTGCCTCCCAACCTTTGGGTGGAAACCCTGTGTCCCGGAGCTGCCCGTGTCACCCTGCTGTGTGTGCGTAACCATAGCAGCCGCCGCAGCTCCCAGCGAGGGGAAGTGGAAAATAGGCCAGCACAGTAATGAGACTGCTGGGCTCTGATGTGGCTCCGATGGGATCTGGCTTCACAAGCCCTTCCCCACATCAGAGGCGGCTGGTGTCTGGGGCCTGCCATCAAAGGCCAGCTGCCTCGCAGCCCAGTCACTGGGTCCGGCTCCGTCCTCAGAAGACTCCCCCCTTGATCCTCTCCCAGCGAGTCCTGCTGTTGCTGCCATTGTTGTCTCTGGCTGTTCCCTGAGGGGGTCACTCGCTGCCTGGCCTGGCGGTGAGCAGGGGTCCCCGAGAATGGGTGTGTGCCGCACACAGCTCCCACTAGGCTCCTGGAGACTCCCATCTTGGGGCTCCTGTGGCTTCCTTCCAAGTGGCAGCTCCCAAGACAGGAGTCTTTTCATTTTGGCAAATGGGGTTCCAGTCCTGGTTCTGTCACCCCACGCAGGGCCCTGGTCCCCTGGCTCCATTCCCTCCCCAGGGGGTTACAATGTCCTTGTCCCAGTGTTGGTGCCAAGACTCTTGAGGTCACCCCGTGAGGGCCTCTTAGAGGTCACCACTCCGTGGTGGAGGCGGCAGAAGTCCTCCTGCTTCCACTGTGTGACTGTGGGCACGTGCGCAACCTCTCTGAGCTTCTGTTCCTTCCTCATGGTGTGACAGTGAAACCAGAGGGCAAGTGTTTGCTCAAACCTCTCCTTCTCAAGGTGGCTCCTCAGATACCTTATTTAGTCCTGCCCTCTGCTGCCTAGGGCCCCCCAACATGCTGTGTAATTTATTGATGTGTCATGTTTACTGTTTCTTATCTGACTCTCCTTTGGTACTTCGGCTCCTCCTGCTTGAGGACAGGGATCTCTGTCTTGTCTTCCGGTGAACCCCAACTTCTAGAACAGTGCCCTGTGCGCGGCAGACAGTGCAACGTGAAAATGCACGCACCCAGCATCAGGACTGGCCCTCCCTACCGGTTGATCTACAGTTTGCTGGTTGGCACCCTCTCCCTTCCCTGGGCACACCAGGGCCAGTCTTTTTATCCGGCAGAGGGAATGAGGGGCCAGGGGACCTGGCCAGCACAGACGAGGTGCAGCAGCCTGTCTCCCACACAGGTGCACGCATGTCCAGGTACCGTGATGGCTCTTGGCCTTCCTGCCTCTCCCCTTCTCCTGAGCCTTCATGTAGGAGACTGGGGTGTCGAAAGTGCCTGCTACAGGCATCACAGGGCCCTGAGTCAGCAGCTCAGCTCGGAGGGAGGAGCACTGAAGAAATTCCATTTCAACTAAGGAGCCATTGTTCACTGATGCTGGGGCTCCAGGAAGCCGGTCCTTTGGAGGGGGGAATACAAACAGGCAGGTGAAAGGTCAGAGTGCAGCCTGGGGGACAGACACTGGTGGGGCACAGGGGATGGCTGTGTCAGGGGAGGGCTTCCTGGAGGAGGAGACCCTGACACTGAGTGCAAAGGCTGAGGAGGCTGAGGAGAGGAGGAGGTGGCCTGTGTGTGTGTGTGTGTGTGTGTGTGTGTGTGTGTGTAGGGTGTGGTTGGTTGGCGGGTAGATAACAATTCCCCCCAGGCATTCTGCTCAACCCCCAGCCCCCATATTCACACCATGTCAGGTCCCTGGGGTGGGAAGCACAGCAGAGAAGAGACCGCTGAGTTCCCTGAGATGAGACTGACATTTCACAGGGAGAAGGTGGGGTCAGCGGCTTGTGGGTCCTTGAGGATGAGCTGTGCACAGGCCTGCTGGGCCCCTGAGCCTCAGACCAGAAAAGGCTGGAACACCAGAGCTGAAATCCCCTGGAAGACTCTGCCCCCTCCCACACCCCTGAGGGTCAGAGCACCCCTGCCTGCTCATGGGGGCTCAGACCTCTTTAGCTGGGGCTATTTCCGAGGAGGCTCCTGGGGCCCAGGAAGGGGAGTGACTAAGTCTGCCAGGCTCTGAGCTCCCGGTTCCCTCTGCCGCAGGTGTACGGGTGCCCCAGCCTTCCTGCGGAGGTCTGGTGGGTGGGGAATGGCCCCTAGGGAACGGCCCCTAGGCTGCCCTGGAGGACTGAATGCAAATCCAGCCTCCTCCAGAATTCCAGTCCCGCTGGCCTAGTCTTCACTTCTCCCTCCCTGGATCCCATTCCTTTCCAGAGAAACCCAGCCGAAGCTGCGGGACAACTGTTGCTCAGAGCCCACTGAGAGTGCCCCAGGTTAACAGTGAATCTGGGAGAGACCTCCACTGTGGAGCAGGGTCAGTGCCCAGGAACAACAAACAGACTGAAGTGTAAGCGGGCTCCTGCTTTTCTGCCCCCAACTGGCTTGTACTGAGGGAGACGCACCAGAAAATTCCACTTAGCAAAGGCTGCGTCCCCATCACGTGCCTCATAATTAACACAGCAGGAGAATGACACCAGAACAGCAATGCTCATCACAGAGCACGTCTGTTGAGGTGTTGGCCCCATGGACTTCAGGACCCATCTCATCCACCTGGCACACGGGGACTTGTGAGGGGGATGGTGAGTCTAGTGAGAAGATGGGGTGCGTGGGCTCAGGGGCTCCCGGGGACCCACATCGAGCTCTGAGAGGAGCTCGTGGGTCGGCGGCCCAGTGTCCTCCCACTGACTCATGCAGGCGGAGGGTCATGGAAGCTTCCTTCATCTTCAGATCTGCCCATCCTTCCATGGCACCCATGACGCACAGGATCTGGGAATTAGAGCAGCTTTCATAAACTCAAAAATGCTTTCAGAAAAGCCTTTGAATCACAGAATGTGAGCATCTGGTCCCTTTCACAGAATCCTAGAGCTCTAGAATCACGGAAGCATTCGTGGACTCACAGGCTTGACAACCTGAGAATTAAGGAATCTCTGGAGGACACCTGGAACCCACCCACCGCTGATGGGGCCTCAGAATCACAGAATCGGTCCAGGGATCGTGGAGCAGAATGACATCCTGGGATCAGAATCTCAGCACAGAGAGTGACGCTGGTTTAACTCCCCGCTTCCTTATCCAGGGAGCTCTCTCCTCACGCTCTGGAATAACTTGAACTCTCATAGGGACGAGGAGCTCCCCACCTGAGAGGGGAAACTGCCCAGGTGTTGGGCACATCTGTGGATACTGAACCCTCCGTGACCCATCCATCCCTCTGCACACTTCCCGCCACCCCCCCCAACTTCTCTGCCATCCCGCCCTCACAAAGACCTAAGTATGAAAACTAGTGAGCCTGACATCATGCTACAAGCTCAAGCTACAAGCTGTTTGCTCCAGTCAAATATGAGGACCAGCTTGGGCCTCGGGCTGGGGGTGTCTTTCTCTAGGGCTGAGATGACACCCAGCCATGGGGACACTCAACCGCATCAGTTCACCAACGCAGAGAGAGAAAGAACACGAGAATAAATGAGAGGAGGGAGAAGGGAGATACTTAGTAATGCCCCGTGTTGAGGGAGGAGGAGGCATGTCCTTGCTCAGGGCGGGGGATGGTGCCCAGAGCCAGGGGCAGGTGGACAGGACTGGTCTGTGGGTTGGTCAACTTGGTCCGAATTTTCCCAGCCCTGCCGCTGACCACTGGGTAACTCTGAATAAGTAACTCGGTGGTCCCCATCTGTGAAATGGGCTAATGAAGCCCACTCTGTGGTTGGTGCTGGGCTGCGGTGGGATTCACTGAGAGCCACCGCCCCTCGTCATGGCCCTCAGCACCTGGCCGAGGTTAGCTCCCTCCCTCCCTCCATCTGTGCTTTGGCCTTGGGAGATGAGGAGGATTTCTCCAGATCCAGAACATGTGGAAAGGCATTCCCGATGAAGGGAACAGCCTGTGCAAAGCCTGGGAGCTGTGAGCATTTCAGGAGGATTTGGGGAGTAGCACATAGCGTTCTCGGGGTGTTGAGATTGGGGGTAAAGCTGCAGGCATGGTCCGGGGACTGTGGGACCCTGATGCCACCATCCAGGAAGGTGGAGTGAGGGCGTTGGGAGCTGCGGCAGGCACAGGTGGCCTCCTGTGAAGACACCCCGCACTCCTGCAGTGCCTGGCCTCGGCCTGGGGACGGAGGGCAGCTGCCAGCCTCCCGGGACCCCGCTAGCCAGGCCAGGGCAGGGAAATCGGGCCGAGGAAAGCGTGTTAGAAACAGTCATCAGAAAAGACAGGACCTGCTCGCAGCCAACACCCAGCCCTAACCACATGGAATGAATTGGTGATGAAACCCAGCACTAGAACATTGGAGCAATTTGGAAGGATCTGGAAAGGTTTTATTCTGACATAAAGAGCTGGATTTGATTAAATCACATGTCAGCTGGGGAATGAAGGAGGCCAGGTCTCCGGAGAAGCCTGGGCTGAGGTGTTGGCCCATGGCAGATTTGGGAAAGCAGCTGGAGGCGCAAGATGGCGGCCAAGTATCTGGAGGAGGATCTCTGTTCCACCCCCACGAGCTGTGTGACCTGGGGCAAATACTCAACCTCTCTGTGACCCACAGCCTCCGCAAGAGGTGAAGTGGCTCCTGGAGCTGCCACAGGGAGGCCCTCTGGCTTCCCGGCACCCTCAGGCTCCCTCAGGCTCCCTCTGTCTTCTTTTCTTGGGAGACATTATTGCTGTGGCCTCTCTCACTCCGCTGTCCCCCGCCCTTCCCCTCCCGCCCCCGAGTACCCTGCGCATGTTCAGTCCACCCTGGATGTCTTTTCCCATCCATTCCCCTGTGTTCGTGTGGCTCAACCCTGCTGCCCCCTCCCCCTGGCATGTGAACCCATACCCCATGCCCTGGGGGTGACTTGGCCACCCTGGGATGGCCACCCTCCCTCCTGTGCCCATGAAGGGAGCAGGTAGTCTAGAGGGCTTGGGTGCGACTTCATTCGGGTCCCCCAGGCCCCAGATCCCACCTGCTTCTCCACCCTTGGAGAAGCATTCATTGGTGACTGAAGCCTGTGTGGTGGGTCAGAGTGGCCCACTGGAGGGGTGCCTGCTGCCCTTCAGGGGTTGCTGTGAGCCGGTCAGACCCCTGTCCTCGCTTCACCCCAGGAAGTCCTTTCACTCCTGGAGAGGGTGTCTGAGCTCCCCAAGCTCTGAGCTGGGAGAAGGTGTGGCCTCTGGGGCCTTGCCAGAGAACAGAGGCCTGTCGTCCATCCTGCCCCTCAGGGCCCTGGCTCTGGGGTGTCAGAACATGGGACACAGGAGAAGGCAGAGAGGTGCAAAGGGACAGATAAATGCAGACTCGTGTCTGTCCTCTGGAGTCCCTCCTTCTGGTTGGAGAGAGAGCAGGCGGAAGAGGGCCACGGGGATGGGCTCAGGCTAGGCTCAGGCTAGTGGGCTCCGTGGCCCCCGGGGGCGATAACGGGGATCATTCCCGAATCCCTTCCCTGTCCCCAGGGTCCCAGGGCAGCCTGCAGCTCAACACCCGAGGGATGGCCCTCCCTAAAAATGGGCTTTCACTTTGGATTTTGTTGTTCTGGCTTGTGCTTCTGGCCTCTGGTCCCAAGGTGGAACCCAGTGCCTGGTGGTGTGCACCTGGGGTGGGCTGATTTCTCTGCTCACCTTTCCTGCTGCAGTAACCCCCCCCCCGCCCCCACGTTCCCAGGGAGCAGGAGAGTGGGAACAGGAGTGGGGGAGCCAGCAGACAGAGTTCAAATCCCCACCGGGCCTCTTACTGCTGGGGGCCGGGGGGGGCCATCGGGCGAGACCCTCACCTCCCAGTGCCCCCGTATGTGCTACTGGATTGGGAGGCCCTGGCCGGGCCGACATGCAGGGCTCGGGAGGTCCACTGAGGCAGGGGTTCAGTGACCAGAACTCCCATCATGGCCGGGAGAAGCAGTCCCGCTCTGAGCTGCCACTCTGCTTCGCAGCCCCGGGTGAGCAGAGCTCCTGGAAAGGCGAGGCTGTGATTTCCTCTAATGAATGGTACCTGCTCTGTGACCGGGGCCTTGCCTCCTCTTCCTGTCCCATATTCTGTGTTTTATGTGAGACCTTTGCCAAAAGCAGCCATTTCTCTTTGGGTGTAGGTGAATTAGGAACAAAAACTGGAATTTAAACATCCTGAAAGATTTATTCTGTGTAATAATGGAACAACTCCCACAGAAACCACACACATTACATTGGGAGCAGGAGGGCAGGGGTGGGCTGGAGGGGTGTCTGGGACCTTGGAGGGAGGGGTGGGGCTGGGGGTTTTGGAGGGAAGAGTGGGGCGGGGGTTCAGATGCCAGATGAAGGACTCACTCAGCAGCTCTGAATTGGATGCAGCTTAGTTTCCCCTCCTTTGCGGTGGAGGCAGGCTCACATTTGTTGAGTGCCTACTGTGTGCAGGGCTGTGCACGTGCTGGACTCCATCAACCCTTACTCTGTCCCCCGAGGGGGCACAGCAGCTCCCACTTTTCTGGAGGGGAGTTTGGGGCCCCCAGTGTTGGAACTGCCTCGTCCCAGGTCACTGAGCTCGTTGGTGGCAGGAGGGAATGTGAGCCCTGGCCTTGCTGACCCGAGTCCCTGCTCTTTCCCTGGCCCTGTGCAGGAGGGACGGGGGATCTGTGCCTCAGGGGAGCTGGTGTGATCACGTGAAGCTGCCCCAAGGGGTCTCCCGGATGAGCTGGAGGCTTATCCTTTGGAGACCTTGCTGGTGGGCTGCCCAGCCACTGTCCCCGCGGGGCTTCCCACCTCATCCCCTCTCTGCCTTCAGACACACATCAATGGGAACCTTCCTCCCAGCCTGACCTTTGCTGAAGCTCTGTACAGTTAGCACATCCTGTTGGCGGAGGTGTTCCTGAAGGTGCCTCTCTTGACCTAGTCCAGGTTTGGACATGGCACTGCCTCACCGTAACTGGTGGCCTTGAAATGTCTGTGTGTCCATCCGATGATCCAAGACGGCCAAAGTGACTGCTCGAGTGGGCTGAGAAATTCTGCTGAGGAGCAGGTGTGAGCACACAGTAGGTGCTCTGTTCATGCTGCATTCTACCTGCTGCCCCAGGACAACGTCTGTCTCCTTCTCTGCAGTTTTGGATGTCTGTGGGTCCAGGCCACCATCATGTCCCACTCAACCCTAGCGACATCTTTACACCAGTCCCCCTGCCTCAGGCTCCCATCCCATCCTTCCCTACCCAGCAGCCACTCTGCAGCCTGCACCCGCATGTCCTCCCTTGAGAGAAACACACACACACATATACACACAAAACCCTGCCCTTGGTGGCTCTTCTTGATTCAGGTAAAAACCTGAGCTCCTAGGCTCGGCATTCAATGCCCGTCCAAGTTAACCTCAATTTCTCCTCAATTGAACCCACATTTCCTGCTGCTCCCTCATAGTACCTTCCCATTTGAGCCAGTAGGTTCCTCCCCCATCACGTCTGGGCTGGAAGAGATCATCTAATTGAAGTAGTGTTAGTTAGAGAATGTGGGCAGGATGGCAGCTCCCCTCTGAGGCCCCCAACAGTCAGTTGTCCTGGTATTGGGGGGCCGAGCTGGTTCCAGCCCCTTTCCTGGGCTCTCCCCAGCCCCACTGCGAGTCTCATCCTCTGGTCTCTCAGCTCGGCACCCCTCCCTTGCTCTGAATTCTTGCTTTGCCTCTTGGGGTGTCTGACTCCCAGCGCCTCCCATGCTAAGTTTCCTTAAAAAAAAAAAAAACCAAATCCACACCCTGGAATCACTCCTGTTTTGTGGAGAGCAGGGAAGTGTTAATCACTAGCACCTTCCTTGTCTTCTTGAGGCCGTCCATCTCTGAGCTCTGTGATAAAGGAAATTAGGTCCCGGATAAAAAAGGCCATGGCATCCTGAGATGCCATTCCCTGTCCTGGGAAATGACAAGCAGTGAGGGAGGGTGAGGAAGAAGAGGAGACAAGGTGGGTGGCGGGAGCAGGAGAGACAGAAGAATATAAGGAGGAAAGCGCCACTAGGTGTTTGTGCTGGGGCTGAAGACTGGGCTTTGAGAACCAGCCAGGCCTTGGGGGACCCCGGGAGGGGCAGCAGCTTAGCTAGGGTGAGACCAGGAGCACATACAGGATTGGGTGTTTGTTTTTCTATTGCCCGTGCCTGGACAATGAAACCTCTGTGCTGCTGGGCTGTGCTAGCAGGTTGATTTGCTCCAAGACAATAAAATGTGCCGCCACGCTTGCTTAGCTTACGTGTCCTGGGTGCAGATGGGGGCAGGTGGAGGGAGGGGCCACCTAGCTGTCACGCCAGTGTAGCCTCTGGGACCTCCAGGGCAGTGGGGAGCTGAAGCCATGGGGGCTGCAGGCACTGGGGCTTTTCAACCAACCTATTTTGTGGTGGGCTACGGTTTCTTCTTAGCGGGAAACCTGGCTCTGTGTTAGGTCACCTAATGGAGGAACAGAAGTGAGGATGCTGGGGGCGGGGCACAGGGCACCCAGGCTAAGTGGACACTGTCCCTGAACATCCTTGCATCTCCCTAGCTGTGGATGGAAAAGGGGGACATCTACTAGGTAAATTTGGATCTCACCAGCTCTGAGCTCCTCCTGTACCTGCCTGAATGCAGTTCCTTGCAATGTCTTCCCCTGAAATTTCCCAATGTCTTCCCTTGAGGGCCCCCTGGGGGGGGTCTCACATGGACTCCAAAATCAATCCACCAACTGCTCTGGCCCCGGGATGAAGGCTGCACTGTGTCCCCTCCTGCTGTCATTGGAGAAGCCTCCAGAAGTGCCTCTCTTGGCTTCCCTGTTGGCCTTGTCCCAGTGAAGATGGCGATGTCGCAGCTTTGGTCCCTGAGCCCAGGAAGGGACACAGCCCGAGGGTGGGCCTGGGGAGCAGGCAGCCAAGCCCTCAGTCCAGCTTGGGTGGCCACTGTCCCCAGAGCCCCTTTTCTGGCTCTGCCCCTCTGAGCTTCAGGGTCAGGTCCCCCCCAGGCTGAGCTCACCTGTCAACACAGTGAGGCTCCTGGCACCGAACGGCCTCCCTGGGGGGCCCCAAATCCCCATCAGCATAATACACCCTCTTCAGAGCCCATGGGGGGGGGGACCACTAGATCTTAACTCAGTGTTGGCTGTGAGCTCCCCCATGGGTCCTGCCTCCCTACCCAGAGATACCCCCTTTCCTCCCCGCTGGGTTCCTATTTCAGCTCAGCACCTCTCTGATCCACGTTCCCCTCCTCTTGGAAGGGAATTTGGGGCCAAATTTCCCCCTGGTGACCTATAGAAACGTAAGGCTTTTACCTGGAGGAAGCATTAGGGCCCTGCCAGGTGGGGTGCACCCCCATGGGGACTGGGAGGAGTGGAGCTCTCAGGCTGGAGGAGCAGGGAGAGAGGTACGCCTGCACCTTCCTCGAATGCACCCCTCGCATCCACCCCCTGCAGCCTTGGCTCGGGCGTCCCCTCGGCATTGAAGCTTCATGCCGGCCCCGGCCTGCCCTCACGACTCTTTGCTGTGTGGGTCTTCATTACTTCCTTCAGAGAGGCAGAGGACGTCCTGGGACAGAATCCTGGCTCCTCCGCTGACCTGCCAGGTGACCCCAGGACTCGGCACTTGGCCTTCCTGGGCCTCAGTTTGCTCATCTGCAAAATGGTGAGAATATCGGTAGCCGCCTCAGCAGGGTGTCTGAGGATGGAAGGAGCTGATGCTCATCCAGTGCTTCAGTCGGTGTTTGGTGTCTGAAAGCACCGTGTGGGTGTCCGCCTCGTTCCGGTGCTCCTACGGGGCGTAAGGGAGCCTCACAGAGTCCCGCAATGTGTGAGGTCTCCAAGCTTCTAATCCCCTCCTTCTGATACAAAGCTCCTGACTTCCCTTTGGGAAACTTGCTCCCCCATCATCAGTCCTCAGGATCTGAATGAGGCATCCTAGACCCAAGCCCATGGGACATCCCGTTGGCCACAGCCGCCGTGGTGGGTGGTCAAGGGTGCGTACCCAACGGCGTGGTCTGCACCCCACCCCGGCAGGTGCGTCGTCCTGTAGCCCTGTTGTCTCCATCCCCGAGTGGTCCGTCTGAGGGGGCAGCCAGCCCAGACGATTCAGGAGTGGGAGAGAGGGGACAGAAGGCAGGACCCAGGAGGTCTTGGGGACCCCATGCAGAATGTCAGATCAGAAACTGAAGCTCCCCATGGATTTTTCAGGCACTGCAGCCAATATTTCCCTGTGTTCAGTCAGTTTGAATCAGTCTCCCATCACCTGCGCGACCTTCCTGGTCACTGTCTGCAGGGAGGGCTGCACGCACCCGGTGCAGGAGGCCCCTGTTTCCTGAGCCGCTCCGAGGTGGGGGCTCTGTTTCTTCCCACATCATTACACATGCCTCCCCCCACCGAGAACCCATCTAACCCATTTTACAGAAGGGGATCCTGAGGCCCACAGACAATTTCCCCAAGGAATCAAACATGAGTACTCATTTGGGCTGAGTGCTCAGCCCTTGGAGTGTCAAGGCCAAAGCCCAGGTGACCTTGGTCTGGCCATCAGAGCCTGTCTCTGGCAGCCCTGCCCTGCCCAGACCAGCCTCAAGAGCTGCCCGGGGGTGTCAGAGCCCCAAACCTGGGGAAGGTACAAGAGGTGGGATCGGTATCTGAATCTTGGAAAAAGATATTCAAAACACTTAGGATTTAAAAATAATGATAGTAATTTTAAAAGACATCTATTAAGTTGATGAGCTATTAGAAATAGTAAAGAAAACATGCACCAAGTTAGAGGGCCAAGTTCACTCTGCGTCTAAAAGATCAGCACCCCCTTTCTCTGCCTTCCCCCACCCAGCCCTGCTCATCTCCCCTTCCTCTCCTTCTCCTCCTTCCCAGATGTGGCCCAGTAGTTCCATTTCCTTGTGACTACAGAGCTGATCACCTTCCTCAGCCCCGAGCCGACAGTGGCCAAGCAGATCCTGAGCCCCCCATACCTCTCCTCCGTTGCAGTGGTTGGTGGAGGGTAGTCAGGGGTAGGGGAAGGACTCTAGGAATGGCCATTAGGGAGAAGAAGGACCCTAGGGCTGCATTGTAGTTTCTTATTCAAAAGGACAAGTGTGTTCACTCTCAGGACAGCTGGCATGGACTGGTGCCACTGTGTGCCAGGGGGTTGAACATTAGGTCCAGACGGTGGAGTCAGAGAAAAAAACAAACCCAATTCTGTCCCCCTGGGGGCCCTGGCTCTTCCCACTGGCCGGTCCTGGAGGGCAGGTCTGGGTCTTTGTCATTCACTCATTCACTTTCTCCTTGGGCAAACATGACATGATGTACCAGGATCTAGGCCCTTGGGAAGTGACAGGAAAGTCAGGGGGCACGGAGGGGTTAGGGGACTCTGGGGAGGGAAGCTGGGGGGTTGCGCAGAGAAAGGAAAGCGGGAGGAGGAGGAGGAGAATCAAGGTTCTCTGGCTTAAGTGACAAACCCAGAGCTCAGTACATGTCTCAGTTCATGTACTGTACTGCACTGAGAACCGCACCAGGTGAGGCCGGAAGGGGGCACAGACCTCCAGGGGAGGGGTCCCCTGGGCTGTGGGCGAAGGGACACTACCAGGCCCCTCTCCTCTCTCTTGCCTGTGCCTCCCCGCCTCCGGCAGTCCACAAGATGGCCTGGGGCTCCAGCCGAGGGCCCCCCCGTCTCCCATTGCCAGCCACCCGCAGGGACTGACCAGGGGCCTCCAGTCTGCGTCCAAGCCTGATTGGTCTAGCCATGATAAGGTGTCCAGTCCTTGTCCAATCAGCTAAGGCGGGGGACAACCCCGATTTTATATTTTATCCAAGGAGTTATAAGTACCATCATCCTGAATAATACAAATGAATATTCATCATTCCCTTGTGTGCTGGACCAGCGCTGGGAGCTCCACGCCTTGTCTGATGTGACCTCACAGCCCTCCAGGAGGTGGTGCTCTCGGGCCTTACAGAGGAGGGAAGGAGGCCTCAGAGGCAGAGTGTTGGGGTTGGGGGGCAGGGCGGCGCCTGGCTGGTGAAGAAGTAAACCTGGACTCTGGGCCCGGCCATCGGCCATCTGACTCGAGGTCCGTGCTAGGAACCACAGGCCATCTGCCCGACAGTGTGCGGGCCCTGTGCCATGCACTCCCTCTGGGGTCCCGCAGGGAATCAGACAGAGATGCATGAACAGTCCAAATGCAAGGGTGTGGCAGAAAGGGTAAATGGCCTGTGTGGTTGCAGGGAAGGTGTGCAGTCGGGGAGGGCTGAGCGTGGGCCCAGGCTGCTCAAAACCATCCTCGTCTCCACCGCAGGGTTGACCGTGAGAGATAAGACACCCACTTAAAGCACATCCAACCCCCGTCTGGGTGTGTGGTGAGGGATTGCACTTAGAGTGTCCTTGCCTCTCATAAGACCTGGGGCACCGGTGTCACTTCCAGAGCATTCTAGCAGGTGCCAGGGAGGCCACACTAAGCAGTGGGTCAGGGTGTGCACTCGGCGCAGACAGACCTGGCTCATGATCTGACTCTACCTTCCCACAGGTTATGTCACAAGGATGACTTGTCTTTGCCGAGGTTCCGTTTCATTTCCTGTGGGATAGGGATGGTGTCTTCCTACTCTGAGAAGGGCAAGGCAGTGAGGGTGAGCTCCGGGCATGAGGAGGGCATGGGAGAGCAGCTGGGCCTTTATTGACTCTGCCATTGCCAGGACGCCTGTCCACAGGGTGGGAGCCTCTCCTGGCCCGGCACACAGCAGGGACTCCGAAGCCACTGCCCGTGGCAGGGTCCCCTCTGCACAGCGGGACAGCAGCAGAGCCACATGACTGTCAAAGAAGGCGCCGTTTCTTTGAAATTCTCTATCTCTCTTTCCCTTCTGCCTGGGATCCACCACCTTATTGACTTGAGCGGGTTTACCTGCCGCTCGTCTCTGGCAGAATGACAAGAGAGCCAAGTCTCGGCGCCCTTTGCTCTGGCTTTTATCTGCCTGATTTCAGGTGATTGGAGCCCCGGCCGCCACTCAGCTGGAGAAATGTCCAAACCATACTAAAATCACAGGACGTGGGCAGGTGACTGGAGAACACTTGTCACCCACCTCTGCTGGTCCCCTGGCTCCCAAGCTTCTGGTGGAGGGGAGGGATCATCTCTCCCTGCCTTACAGGGCTCATTTCCCAGCCTGGCCCCAAATCCCTGTGGTAGGGGCAGGGGATGGGGTTTCCTGGGGATGAGTGGGCATGGCCGGGTACACGACCCCACAAGAGGGCCCAGCAGCCTCCCTCCCAGGCAGTGCTGGGCCAAGCCTATTGACCTTCTTTTCACCATTATTAGTGTTTTTGTTTTTGTTTGTTTAATTTTGAAAGTGTCTTAGTCTGCTGAGGCTTCCATAACAAACAGTATTAGACTGGGGTAACTAAAAGCAGATATATTTCTCACAGTTCCAGAGGCTGGGCAGTCCGTGATCCCGATGCCAGGGCGTTCTGGCTCCAGCGAGCGCCCTCTCCCTGGCTTGCAGACAACTTCGCACTCCTGGGGTCCTCCCATGCTGGAGACAGACAGCACTGGTGAGCTCTGATGTCTCTTCTTATAAGGGCCCTGACCCCATCCTGAGGGCCTCATTCTCCTGACCTCATTGGAACTTAATTACCCCCCAAAGGCCCCTTCTCCAAGGACCACCACATTGGAGCTTAGGACTTTGACCCAGGAATTGGGGGCAGGGCACCATTCAGTCCAGAACAGAGAGTAAGACACTCTTTTAAATATTCAAGAAGTGTAGGAGGGTATAGAGAGTACTAGGGTCCTGTCCAGACCACGTTGTCATAAACCTGTTTCCCCCATGGAATCCTGGGTGAGAACTATAATAAAATAATAAAAAGCTGACTGTCTTAGGTCCATAGGTTTAAGATCTGAACCTCATGAGGCAGACACTGTGATGACTCTTGTTTTAAGGTAAACTGAGGCTCAGAGCAGTGCAGTGAACCCCACGATACCCCACCCCCATAACCATCAGAGGGACTGAAACCTGGGTCAGGGAGATCGCCAAGCTCCGCTCTTTCCATCTCGCCTTATATTTTTCTATGCCTAGTCTACATTTTCTTTCTTTGACAGAATGGGAATATTAGGTATACACTCATTTGCAATTTGCTTTTCATCTGAGAGCACCTCCCCATGTAAAGTTGCTCCAGCTTTCAATGGCTGCCTGGCACTCCGTTGTCATGGGGCGCCGCGTCATTTCTGTTAGTCCGTTCCCTCTGGGTGTATCTTTGTATTCAGGTGGCTGCCTTTTTTTTTCCTATTATAAGCAATGGTGTCCACTATTTTATTTTCTCTCATTCATTTAAAATTATTTCTAACTATCCAAGGGCTATCTGCAGACACTTTTATTGCTATATATTCAAGCAGGTCATATAAAGAAAAGGCACCCCTCTGCTCCCTCCCTTCCAGATCTCTCCTCACCTCCATAGTAACCACCAGCGTTAGCATGCCATGCAATTCCGACAGACCTCTGGGGATTGGCTTGTACACACACGTATATGCACGCCTGATTTTGAACCGATAGAAGATAGCCCGTTATAAGTATGTGTGCATCTAGCTTTCTAATCTTAAACAGTATCCTGGACATCTTTTTATGTCAGTACATAGAGGGGGACCTCTTTGGTTTTCATACAGTGATTTATTTCAGATGCTTAGATATATCTCCTTTCTGCCTTTCCCCCCTGTCTCCCTCTCCCTGCTCTCTCTCCCTCTCCCTCGCTCCCCTCCCTCTCCTATCCCATCCTCCCTCCCTCCCTTGCTTTCTTCCTCTCTTGCACAATTCCCCTCCTAATGAATATTTAGGCTGTTTCTGTTTTGTTCTCTATGTAAACACCCATATACTGCAATAAACATCCTTGTGTGTGCCCCACAGTGTGTGGACAGGGAAGTTGGTCTCCAGCGTCAAGACTAGATGTGGGTTGCTGAGCTGAAGGCTTGCCAGGCTAGGCTTGTCTGAGACCACAGAAGGCTGGGGGAAGATTTGGGCAGTGGGTGCCTGGTGGCTCTTCGCTGCTGGTGGCTGGAGGGAGACCGGAAGGGATCTGCCCTTCACTTAATAGTCCATGGACCAAGGCCACGTTCTTGAGCAGCTCCTGGAGACACTGCCAGCTTCTGCGGTGTAGGTCTGTAGACTTGTTATTATAAAAAGTGGTGGTGTAACCACTGGAAGGAGTGCCCTCCAAAAGGCATCTGGCTCCTTCCCTGGCATTTTCTCCTGGAGCTATTGGGGAAGGCTGTCTATTACCTTCAGGATATTGGGTTGGCAACAGCTTGGGTCTGACTTTCTGTCCTCATGGGGCTTGTCCTAAGTACAGAGGGAGGAACTGAGGCCACTTCGCAGAAAGAGGCAAAGGCAAGCAGAGAGAAAAGGTGGTTATAAGAAGAGTTCTGTTGGCACAGAGACGCTGATTCTGGCCACTCTTTCTTTAGTCCCAGGAGCTCCCTGCCTTCTTTCTGCCCTGGGGCTTACCATCCTCCTCCAAAAGCCTCAACTGCTGACCTGGGGTCTGAAGCAGCAGCCCAGGGTCCCAATAGATACTGGGAATGGGCTCATGAGGGCATAAGGGGTCCAGATGGGCAGAGAGTGGGTCCCCAGCCTTGCACAAGGGTCTCCTCCAGCCCAGCTTCCTGACTTCAGAGTCTCTTACATCTCACCCTCCATTCGGCTCACTCTGCCTCTTAAAGGACAGGGCTGGCTTTGCCAGGCCCTCACCTACCCTTTGGAATCTGTTCCTTGCTCTTAAGGTCAAGGTTATGCTCTTCAGGGGTGCCTGGGTGGCTCAGTCAGTTAAGTTTCTGTCTCTGGCTCAGGTCATGATCCCAGGGTCCTGGGATTGAGCCCCGCATCAGGCTCCCTGCTCAGTGGGGGATCTGCTTCTCCCTCTTCCTCTCCCTCTGCTTCTTCCCCCTGCTCATGCTCTGTGTGTCTCTCTCTTTCAAATAAATGAATACAATCTCAAAAAAAAAATAATAAAGGTCATGCTCTTCAGCCTGGTGAATGAATGGGGCCCTAGAAGGCCTGGCTCCTGAGCGCCCCATTTCTCCTTCTACACCTGCACACCTGATCCTCTGGCTGGATCATATTTCTGTGTGTTCTGTGGTGGTCATTCTCTCTCCCTTCCAAGACTTCAACATGCTGTCTCTAGAGCCTGGGTACCTTTCTTATTCTTTTCTAGCTCACTCCCACTGGAGTGGGGTTAACTAGATGACTCATTTTTCAGGCTGGGAATGAAAACATCCCTTCCTCCCGGAAGCCCCCTTGCTTCCCTCCTCTGGGCTCAGCATCATGGGTAGCACAGCCCTAGACCGTCGTGCAAAGATCTGGATCCTCCAGGAGGTTGAACTCCAAGAAGACAAAATTCATGTCCACTGTGCACGCTGCTGCCTCCCTTGGTCCTGCCGCAAGGCTCAGTAAGGACCCCTGTAGTTCCAGAAGGAATGAGCCCATTCAGCAGAGGCCAGGCAGTGTGAGATACCACAGCCACAGAACACAGACTGAGGACCAAAACCTGGTACCAAGCTGACTATATCCCCTCCCACAGGTCACTTCCTTTCCAGGGCAAATGCAAACATTATCACCCACTTCTGTTGGAGAAAAGATAATGAGGATCACAGTGTTTGGCAAATGCATTTTGCAAATATTAGTCTTTAGTGTAACCCTGGGTCACTAAGGCTCCATGTGCACAAATTGTTCTGACAAATCTGATGGTGTTTCTTTAGGGTGAAAATGCAAACATCTCAGGTATAGGACAAAGGGGAAATAGAAACACATGTTTCATGAAATGCTGCAACGTGCCACGTTCTTCTCAGGCACACCCACATGTTAATTTTCTACATCAAAAACTTCACAACTTTTGTCAGGTAATTATTATTTATCTCAGGAACTTTGTAAACACAATTTTCTGTTGCAAAAGGCCTGTTCCTCTCCGTACGTTGATTTTGAGTCCAGCAAACATGTTAAACTCCCTTACGATCCGTGGGTCCTCGTTTGAGTTTTGCAAAAAGTCAGACACAGCATATGCAAATAGTGAGTTTTTTCCTCTCCCTTCCCCATCTGTGTACTTTTCCTTCTCTTTGTTGTGAAGTGCTTTAGAAAGAAACTCCCATGTTGAGTAGAAAATGATGCTGGCTGCCATCCTTGTCCTGTCCCTGCTCTTAAAGGGAAAGCTTTCAACATTTCACCACAAAATATTTTGTTTGTTGTAGGCTTTTATTTATTTATTTATTTATTTTTACTAGAGTCTCTTTTCTTCCTTTCATTTCTCGTTTGCCAAGGGGTTTTGCCGTGAATGGATGCCAACTTTCATCAAATGCTTTTGCTCAATCTATTCAGATGATCCTCTCCTTTGAAAACATCTAATGGGATGGATTACGTTAATTCATATACTAACCCTAACCTAACGTCGCATTCCCAGGAAAAACCAAACTTGGTCATAATACAATTATCTAATTTATTCACTGCTGGTGTTTTCTTGCAAAAATTTTAAAAGACTTTTTTGCATTTACATTTTTGGGTGAGCCTGCTCCACAATTTTCCATTTATGGTGGGACTTGGGATTCAAAGTTTTGTTTGTCTCATAAATAGAAGTATTAACATAGGACTGAAATAATCTCTGTCTTACATGTTGGCAAGAACTCACTTATGAAACCGTGGGGATAAAGTGCTTTATTTGTGGGAAGGTTTCTACTCTTGATTACACTCAATGGTGATGAAATTATGAAGAATTCAGAAATTTCTCTCTGGGTCAGTTTTGGTAGTTATATAAGTTTTTCTAGGAATACAGTCAATTAATCCAGAACCTCAAATTTATTGACATAGAGCTGTTCAATTTTCAATGCGTTCGATATTATTTCTGCAGAAGTTTCCCTTTTCTGTTGCTTTCTATAGCTTATATATGTGTGCTCTCTTGCTCTCCCCGTCTTTGTTTAGTTTTGCCAGAATCTCCTCCTGTTTTTACATTTTTTCAAAGAGCAAGCATTTGGCTTTGTTGATCCTGTCTGTTATATTTGGGACTTAACCCTTCAGTGCCTCAGTTTCCTCATGTGCTGCTGGGAGATACTATCTCCCAAGCGAACATGCCTGGAGAATTAAGAAGGTCAGGAGCGGGCTGGAGGTTGGCCACGGCTGTCCACCAAAGCAGTGACAGATGAAGGACAGGGTGGGGGAGCTTGTGATCCAGGTAGTGGATAGAGGGGAGATGAGTTTTCTTGGAACATGTTGCTATGGACTGAATGTTTGTGCCCGCCAACCCCTCCCCCCAAATTCATGTGTTGAAACCCAATCCCCAATGTTATAATATTAGGAGGTGGAGGCCTTTGGGAGATGTTTAGGTGGTAAGAGTAGGGACCTCATGAACTGGATTAGTGTCCTAATAAAAAAAAAGAGATCCCAGAGAGATCCCTTGTCCCTTCCACTCTATGAGGAGAGGAGGGAGAAGAGAGTTTTCACCAGACAACCAAATCTGCAGGAACCTTGACCTTGGACTTCCCAGCCTCTGGAATTGTAAGGGTAAACTTTTGTTGTTTATAAACAACTCAGCCTTTTTGTTATAGTGGTCTCAGCAGACTAAGACACACATGGGTGCCACAGACTTTACTGAGCCTCAAGCAATCTTGGGAGGAAGGGATTCCAGCAGTGGGGTGGACAGAACAAGGAGAACCTTTGGGGTTGAGGATGGGCTCAAAAGGTCAGCCAGAGAGAGCAAGCCCTCTGCCAGGGACCTGTGGAGTCCCCATAAACACACCCACTTGTGCAGGGTGGAGGAAGCTGGCATGTGTTTGCCCTCCAGGGACCAGGACCTCCAGCAGCATGTCAACCAGATGAAACACAGCTCCCCTTATCCTGAAACAGCCCCAGAAGGAGGGCAGGAGGGAGACATGAGCACTCCGCCCCTCACCTCCCCAACCCCTTCCCAGTGGGGGCCCCTGAACCCCAATGAGACCTGAGCTGGGAAAGAGGACCCGACTGGACCTTTTTGAGCTGACAGATGGGCAGACCTCAACTCCATGAGATATTGTCATAGCTGAAGGTGAGCACAAGGTCAAGGAAAATACCTGTGATGTCCACTAGGGAGCATGGGGGCTCAGTGGAGGCAGGGCTGGGGGAATCAATACCATTCCTCTTTGTATCCCATCAGATTCCACCCATCCAATGAACTAGTAACATATTTACTGTGTAGTTTTGAGAAGAAAAAAAAAATGAGGTCTGGGGACTCCCATTTCTCCCTCTCCAGAGGCTTTAGATTCTAGGGTTAGTTATAATAGTAAAAATTTGAGAACAATCCAATCAGTCTCACAGGAGGGATTTGGTGAACTAAACTCAGTATCACCACAACCCCACCCCATCCTGCCACTTCTATGTAAAACCTTGCTCCAACATCGAGAAATCTGGGTGCACAGTCCGTCATGCATTTATTGAGGTGTTCGATTCCTGTGTATTCATGCTGAGCAGTATCAAGACTGAGAATCCATAGCCCTGTGGGAACTGCTTTATCAGTTAGAGCACAGTTCTTACGTGCAGTTCCTTTCATCTCAGTCCCAGATCTACTTACGTCAGCACTTCCCCCTCTATTCCCTTAAGGATGTTTCATACATTTGTAATGCTCTTAGGGTCTCCCATCAGTCTGTTTCCCGTCCTGGGAGCTTCAAACCCCCAAGATGATATCTTAAAAATTTACGTGTACTAAGATGAACTTTTTGTGCTGTAAAATTCTATGGGTTTTCACAACTGCACAATGTCATGTGTCCTCTGCTACTATATTTTACAGCATCATTCTGATACCCTAACTCCCCACCCCTCGTCCTTCATCTACTCTCGTAGCTATGCCAGTGGCTAGATGATCTCACGACTGTCTTAATAGCTTTGTCTGTCCTAGGCCATACAATTAGAATCACATCACACAGCCTTTGTCCACTGGCTTCTTTCACTTAGCAATGTGCACTGAAGTTTCATCCATATCTTTTTATAGCTTGATAACTCATTTTTAAAAATCACAGAATAATATTCCATTATATGGCTGTACCACAGACTGTTTACTTGTTCATCTATTTAAGGATGCCTTGATTGTTTCCAGTTGTTGGTGATTGTGCATAAAGATGCTATAAATATTCATATGCAGATTTTTATTGTGGACACAAATTTTCAAGTCATTTGGGTAAGTGCCCAGGAGCATGAGGCTCTGTGAGAAATCACTGGGCTGTCTCCCACAGTGGCCGTGCTGTTTTGCATTCCTACTAGTGGTGAGGGTACATCCCTGTTGCTCTGCTTCCTTACCAGCATTTGGTGTTGTCAGAGTTTTGCGTCTTCACCTTTCTAATAGGTGTGTTGGCTCCTCACCATGTGGCCTCCAGGAGAGTCCTGTTTTCCAGCCTAGTCCTTGCTCAGTCTCCGGGAGTTCCTCAAAATTACCACAGTGTTATTTCAGGCCACTTTATGGGTCTGGCTGCTTCTGAGGAGAGTTTAATAGGTGGACTGTTTATAAAGGTGAGGTCAGATTGAAGGGACACAACAAGATCAGGATGTTGGACAAGCTGCGCTCATCATGGGATGGGCCTGAGCTCCATCTGTCCCTTGACCTCTGTCAACTTCTACTTTGGTAGACCACCATGGCATTTTGAGTCCCCAGGAATTAGTGTCAAGTCAGATTCACTGTCTAGGAGTCCCCCAAATGAACTCCCTTTTCCTAGTAAGTGGCGCCAGGTTGCTTGGGGAAAGCTCATGTGTGTGCTTATTGTGATGGTCCCTCTTCCCCTGTAAGATGCCAAGCCTCCTTTCAATCAGAAGCACCTGCATCCTGACATTGAGTGAGAGGCTTTGACCTTCCGCTGTGGTGCCTCAAGTGTGGTAGGTGGCTAGCAGAACTAGGGTTTCATTTTTTGGGGGTTTTACTGGCTTGTTTTTCAGTTAGACCAGGAATGCTCTAGTAGACTGCTCATCTACTTATTTTCTAGGAATGCCATGCCCAGTTAGCCATGATCAAGGATCCCAGCTAACAAGGCAGCTGATGACCCGTACCTCCCTGTCGTCTAATTCAGTAGATGCTCCCACCTTAATTTTGGCCTCTGTTCTTCTAGATCCCATTATTCCCATCCCCACTGATTTCCATGAGCCCATTTCAGTAGCAGCTTTCACCCAAGGCCATACATATCCTACAAAGAAGAGCAACCACAGAGCTTTTCAAAAATGCAGGGAAGGCATGCACACTCCTTTCACTGATGGAATTCTCAGTGCCTTAGTTTCTTCTGAGTGTTCTCATTTTTGTGAGCTAACAGATTACATCCAGAATTGCTGGTAAGTGCACTCATATCAATGAATTGGGGCCAATTTTGTGTTTCATGTCCTCTCTGGTCTAATTGCAGCAGAACCCATGCCTACATGCCCTCCAGCTTTGCCCCAACGTATGCTAGCAAAGTCTTGCTTTTGTTATGTAAACTATTTCTTCTGGGTCATAGTTCATACCTGTCCCTTTGGACCATGCTGAGATTTGGTCCTAGTTATGGGTCTAGTGGCAACAGTAGGCCTTTGTCATGGCTCCTGGGGATGAGTGAATTGGTGGGGTTACATTATATGTTTAAATAAAGCTTAAATAAAGTAAAAAAAAAAAAAAAGAATTTCTCCTTTAAAGGCCTACGCCCCAGGTGACTTTGTCACAGAGTTTTCAAGCAGAGGACAGCTTGTGTCCCCAGACACTGGAAGGAAAGCCACTTTCGCTGTCAAGGTGTGCTCAGAGTGGTTTAAGACTTTGTTATCATCTAGGTCCAACCAGATGCTCCCCTTCCAAGTTTCCAGATCCTGTTCCCCACCCCTCCCAAGAGAAGTGATTCCTCAAGGACCTCACTTTCACACAAGAAACTTGTTAAGACTATAAAGTCAATGGCTGTTGGGATTCAGCAACCTGCTTAATTAATTTTGTATGGGATTTCAGACACTGTCAGCATTGTGGCTGCAAGAAAGAAAAGATTTGTTTAGGGCTATCATAGCTAAGAGTTGAAGGACTGAACTTATTACTTTTCTTCTACATGTTCTGGGGCGCTCAGGAGGGTCCCCCACCACCTTCATAGTGACTGTCCCACTATGACAGTCAAGTGTTGCATCTACATGGTCTCCCAAGGCACTTGTTTTAGTTGGCACTTCATCATGATCAACCACAGGTGGTCATATTGCCACCAAAAGCCATTACTGAGATGCCAGTAATCCATGTCCTGATGCATCCTGGTGCCACTGGAAGCCATAGATTACTAGCATACCATTTCCAGTGATAAGGGGTTCAGCACTGTGCTCAAACCCGAAGGCATGACCAATCTGATCCCAAGATTCCCATCTTTGTGGGTCTGTCACCTGGGATCACACCTAGCGCCAATTCCTCATCAGCCAGGGTCCAAACAGGAGATAGAAACCACCGCAAATTTGGAGAGGCAAAGTTCAATATAAGGATGATTGACTATGTAAGTAGGGATTGCCTGCCAAGGGCAAACAGAATTCCAAGGAAGGCAGGAGAGGTCACTACATGGAGGGTTCTGTGCAAGGAGGGACACATCTAGAAGAGCCTCTCTTGCACTTTGCCACCACCACCAGGGTGCAAGCCCCATCAGAGAGCACGTGTGGTAGCCCACTAGATGGTGGAGGAGTTTGCTGTGGGGGGAGGGGAGGGCATGCCGGGGAACCTGCTGGAGTGTAAGGGAAACCATCTACAGGGAGACAGCTCGCCCAGGAATCTGTTGGTGCTTGCTCACTGGGGTGGTGGACACCACTAGGAGTCCTGCAGGGCTCACTTTTGCACTTTCAGGAACAGTCAAAGAAGAGCATACCAGAACCAAGAAGAGAAGCCGCCATTTTTTCCTCCTGGGATCTCCCCATGACAGTTACACAAAGTTTTAACGTCACATGTATGAGATACTGTATATATAATGTCATATGTTGTATGTTGTATCTAAATCATCTATAGGTGTATATATCGTTGCGTATCTGAGAAGGGAGACATGGGAGATACTCCGGTATTGCATGTAGGTAATGAAGGATTTGGAGCTGAGGGGCAGTACGTGGATAAGTGACAGCCTTAGGCACTATACACCGTTGTGTGACCTGGAGCACATTACTTGCCTTCTCTGAGTCTTGATTTCCTCTTTGAGAAGGGGGAGAGTTGCCGCCCTCTTGCTGGGTTGCCCTGAGGTCCAGGGCCCTGCACACAGCTGGTGCTTAATTAGAAGAAGTGAACACAGGTTGGCAAATGGCCCTGCTTTGCATTTTGGGGTCTGGTTTCTGGACCTGTCCTCCAGTGGAGGGTCTTCCTGTCCCTGTTGGGGCCTCCCTGGACTATGGAGTTGTGAACCAGAAGCTGAAGAAGGGCCCTGGAGGCTAGAGACACCCAGGCCCTTTCCTTTCTCTTCTTAGCTCACTGTGAATCCTTGATAAGTTACCTACCCTTCCTAAGCCTCAGTTTCCCTCTTTGTCACCTGCCATGACCTTGACCCCATACTTAATCAGGTGTGCTGGGAATAGCCCTGATGGGGCTCCCAGGAGAGCTGAAATCAAGCCCCCTCTGTTGCTAGCCTGCTGTGTGTCCTTGGGTGGTGTCTTTCCCTCCCAGGGCCTCAGTTTGCCCATCTGTCCAATGAAGGGGTTATACTCGGGTCTCCCAGGGATCCCCCACTTCCCCTAGCTCTTGATTCTCTGATTCTCCATTTCATCTCAGCAGACAGATGCCACTCAGTGGCACCACCTGACTTCTGTGGGAGGCCAACGCAGGGGCTGCCACATTGAAAGGCTGGACACATCCGCAGTTCCTGCTTAATTACTCTGGCTTCTGTTTACTGCCTCCCCAATTCCCCAAGCAAACATCTCCATTACTGGGAGTAATTTACAAGCACCAGTTTCCACTGTGAGGAGCGGAAGCTTTGAGACACAGCCTCACCCCAGTCCCCATAGCCTGAAGGGGCACGAAGAGTATTTCAGGACTTTGGGCCCTCAGGCCTGGCCTTTCCAATCTGCAGCACACCCCAATCACTTCTGGAATCTGCAGACTGCCCCCGAAGTGTTAGAGCATTAACTCAGGGGCCCGATGGGCCTGGGTCTGGCCCTGCTGTGCCCCTCCCACTCACCGCAGGTGGGTGTTTGTGCCTGTGCCCCACTCCCTGCCGCCCCCATTCCTGCCTGGAGGAGGCAAGCAGTCAGCCCCTCAGGTTTACATGGCAATGGCAATGAAACTTTGAGGCAGATTCCTAGGTGACTCCAGAAGGGGGCGTTCCCTGGGGCAGATGCTTGACAAGAGCTTGTTTCTGGGCAGCTCAGACTGGGGTGGCTTCTGTCTCTGCAGGCTCCTGTGGAATTTTCCTCCCTCTGGTGAAAGCATCGCCGTGGGGTCGCCGGTGAGGGCCAAGGCAGGCTGGGGCCACAGCTGCTCACCTTTGGGGTTTGGCATTTCATTTGCAGTATTCCTGCTGCCATGGCTCTCTGGGCCTGCCCCTCGGGGGGTCCCGCTGCTCCCAGACCCCGGACAGAAGCTGGGTCTGGGGAACCAGAGCCTCGGCCAGCCCAGCAGAGCCCAGAAGAGGCCTTGATTCATGAACCTCTGGACTTGGGCGGATTGAGCAACTGGGTTTCCAGTTGATTTCGAGGGGGAGGAGCTATGAGCTCCTAGAGCGGGCTTGCAGCCCCGTGGGGATCTGCGCCCCGCAGTGGGCAAGAAAGAGACTGACTGGACCCAGACCCCCCCAGGAGGGAAGATAATGAGGTAAGGAAAACCCATTTGCATGGGGCTGGTCCCAGAGTTGGAACTACTGCTTCTGGAGCGCATGTGCAGCTCTGCAGCTGCTAGGGGCGAGGTAGAGAGAAGGTGCGGTTCTCCTCCCCTCCCCTCCGGCTCAGAGGAGGCTCCTCTTTGCAAAGGACTAGGTCTGCAGAGTCCTGGCAACTTCAGAACTCAGGGGTCCCCTGGGTCTCCTGTAGGCTCCAAACAAGGAAGGGAGGAGGGAACCACCTTCTCTGTGGGTTTGGAAAAGGGAGCTGTGGGTCTGAATCCCATAGATTCCTTCCACCTCCTGGCTGTGGGACCTCAGGTCAGCTCCATGCACACCCTGGGCCTCAGTTTCCTCGCCTGTGAGATGGGGATGAGGAGAATGCCTTCTAAGCATGGCTGTGGGATGAGAGGAGGTGCTGCATAAAGGGAGCAGCACAGCCCTTGGTGCACAGCAGGTGGGACGTGGACCCAGGTGACAGATTCCCAGTAAAGAACTTAATCTGATGGTCTCATCTGTGTGATCCTTAGATGAGTATCTTAGCCTCTCTGTGCCTTGGTTTCCTCACCTATAAAATGGGAAGGCTGATAAGTCTCAGACATTACTGAGGGGCTTTCACAGGCCAGGCTCTATTCTACAGGTTTTGCAATAATCCCACAAGGGAGATATCATTGTTAGCTCCAGCTTACAGGTGAGGAAACAGGCTCAGATGGGGGGAATAACTTGCTCAAGGCAAACTAGGAAGTGGTGGAGGCAGGATTCAAACCCAGGTCTCTCTAACTTCAGAGTCCAAGTTCTTACCTGTAAGAAAGTGTCACTTCCCACCTTATTACTAAGTATCAGCACAGGATTTAGGACTCACTGCTGAGAACACCTGCTCTTTAAGGGGAAGATGTTGAGGTCAGAGTTGGGGTGACTGGGGCCTGGAGTAATGAGGGGAGACTTCCTGGAGGAGGTGGAGAGGTGGGCAGGACAGACCGGCTTGTGGTCCAGAGAAGGTGTTGGGGAGGCTGAGTTCAGGGTGCATGGTGAGGGCAAGGCCAGGCCAAGGGCCCAGCCCCAGGGCTCATTTTGGGAGGCGGG
>ML110846.1:1040-70740 GCA_003697995.1 Taxidea taxus jeffersonii
CTTTCTTTCTTTCTTTCTTTCTTTCTTTCTTTCTTTCTTTCTTTCTTCAACATGTGAGACCAAAACGACTTGAGATGAGTTATTGAGAAGATATAAAAGAAACAGAATAAACTGCTCTAAAAACAATCCAGCTGTCCACACAGACACAATTGGAGTTTAGTTTCTAAAAACTATAATGGTATAATTTCCCTGCTGGCCATTCCCTTAAAATAATAATTGAACTGGCAAATCCATTCCTCATAAACACTTTCATCATCTTTGGCTTGACGAGGGCTAGCTACTGAGCCACAGATAAAAGTTTCTTCAAGATAGTAAATCATGAGCCATATGTTAGAAATTACCCTACACCCCTATAAATGGGACTATACCCCCCTTTGTCTTTTCTAAAACAGTGGAAGGGATTTTTGGCAGCCAGACACACATTAGAATCCTTGGGAATAACACTGCTAATCCCCAACATGACACGTTGAAGACTTCAGGGTCATATTTCACAATGATATTTTCACAGTGTCTGGAGAGATCACATTTCTAAAAACAAATTAAAAACAACAACAAAAAGATAGCCAAAAACTGATCTCCAGCTTCTCAGGTGTGAGAAAAGCTCTTGATGTTGGCTGTGTCTGTGCATAAAACACGGGCATCGTCATGAGAGATAGCAAAATGTCACGATGGACAACCCAGGCTCTGCAGCCCAGTGGCCTGGATTCAAATCCTGACTCCACTAGTTGCTAGCTGTATGACCTCGAACAAATAACTTAACCTCTCTGTATATCACAGATATCTGTGTATCTGTGCAGTGGGAATGGTAAGAGCACTTGTTTCACATGGTTATGAGAATTAAATGTAATATAAAGGCTTCCAAAAATTTTCTGAAACATCCTTTAGAATGGGCCTCCTAATATAACAAACAACTTGAGTGATAAGTTGAGTTGAGATTTTCATAGGCCATACCTGAAAGTGGAGTATTCACTTTTGCTCATACTGGCCAGAACTTGGTCATATGGCTGGCTATACATGAAAGGCACCAAGAAAATGTAGTCCAGTAGCATGCCCATGAAGAATAGGGGGATGGGGTAGTGGTGACAACAGCAGTCCATACAACATGGGTTTCACAGAAATGAAAATTTCATGAAACATTTCCTATACTTACTAAACATGAGAAACTCTGGTATTTCTATTCCATTCCATTCAATTCTAATCTTCTTCATTTAAAACATGTTGGTCATGACCCAATCAGTTGATTGTCACAATCCACTAAATCCACTAATATTCTGTTCAGTAAGTGTTAGTTGCTGTTATGGTGGTGGCAGTGGCAGTGAGCAAAAGGACAAACTAGATGCTGTTGAATTTTTCATAAAATTCTTGGTATTTGGGTCCACAAGACTACAATGATGACATGCTTACATTCTGACTTCAGATACTAGGAGTCTGCAACATACATCTAGAAACACTGATCAACACTTAGAGCCCAGGCTGCCTCTGGAACACTTAACTAATTACAATCATACATTGTAGAAACTAACAGAAATAAACACTTATACATATACACACATGTGCACATAGAAATGAGAAATGACCACTAAAAAGAGATGGGATAATACATAAAGAAAGAGCCTGACAAGAAAAAGAGACATTTGTCCTCTGAATACACAAAAGCAAGGACAGAGCCCAAGTACTACTTTATCAATGAGTATACAAGTGGTACCCCAGGTTTTGCTTTTCAAATCCTTGCCCTATAAAGTCCTCACAGTTTGTGCATAAGTTAGTACTATGTTCTCCCCCAGCCCTTGTAATGTGCTAAGGGATTTCAACTTCCTCTCAAGAGTCATGGGAGCCTATGTAAGAAGTCAAGAAGGGTATGACATAATCAGATATGTATTTCAGATGACTACCTTGGGATATACTGGTGTTAGCCAGACTTGAAGCAGGGAGACAGTGAAGAGGTGGTAGTCAGAGAAGGGAATGGCCTGAGCTAAGGTAGAGATGATAGGTAGAGAAAGAAGGGCCCTGAATCAGAGGATACACAGGAGTTCAAACTGGTAAATTCTGTGACTGATTTACAAATAAGAAAAGTCTCCAAAGAGGAAGCACAAGTTTCTGACTTGGACAACTGAGTAGATCAAGTGCTGTTTGGTGAGATGAAGAACACAAAAAGAAAACAGGGAATGTGATGAATTCAACTTTGCACAAGTTATGTTTGAGGCACCTGAGGTTCAATCAAAAGATGCCCAATCAGCCCTGGAAATGTGAGCTAAAAGTGAGATAAGACTGATGTGGAGACCCAGATTTGGGAATTAACAGCAAATGAATGATGGTTAAAGTCAGTGGTCAGCCCGGGACTGGATCTGACTATAAGACACCAAAGAACAACCCCCCACTCTCAGTGCCACCAGCCCACCACACATAGAAGGTGGGGGTTGGGATGGGGAATGAGAAGGAACTTGAGTGCTTACTAGACAGAAGAAGCAATAACATAACACCCAAGTGACCATGGACTATGGCTCAGTTTCTTTATTCATTCACCAGCTGTTTATTGAGCCTCTACTATATGAGAGGCACTGTGCCAGGGACTGAAGAAACCATGATAAACAAGAGTGACCAGGTACGTACCCATAGTCTCATGGCCAAGGAAGCTGCAAATAAGGAAGCAGATAAAAAACCAATAGAGCATGCCATGAAGAAAATAGGGTGCTGAAACTGAGAATATCAGGGAAGGGAAAGGACCTACTTGAATTATAAGATCAGAGAAGTCTTCTCTTGGTAGGTAACATTTAAATGGAGACCTCAAGAATGAGAAAGAACCCAGTGAGGAGAAGGTAAACAGAGGGAACTGGGCTTTAGACAAGGGCAAAGCAAAGATATTGGGAGTTTGAAAAACTGACAGATCACTGTTCTGAAGCTTGGAAAATAAGGGAGCATGATGAGTAAGGGTTAGATCATGGGAAGGAGTTTGGATTTCACTCTAAATGTAATAGAGAGCTATCAAAGTTGTTTTAAGCAGGGGAATAACATGAAAGATAAGACCCATACTTTTAAGAGCATCACTATAGCTGCCATGTAGGAAATGGATGAAGGAGGAACTGTGGACTCAGGGGAACCAGATCAGAAGTGAACACCAATGGTGGCCTAGACCATGGGGTTAGTCGGGGACATGAGGAGGAGTCAAATGGCTTTGAAATATAATTGGAGGGATAATCATCAGGACTTGGTTATAAATAGGATAGAGTGGGTGAGTGGAACAATCAAAGATGATTCCTAAGTTTCCAGCTTGAGCAGCTGAATGGATTTTAGTATTTCTCTCTCAAGTTTATTATAAGGGATGAAGAAATAACATGTGTCCATCTCTCAGCACCAAGGCCAGCACAGTAGGTGAGCAGCTGTAAACAGGTATCTTCCACATCATTATTACTCTTCCCACATAACAGACCCCTACCCAAAACCAGATTTCAGGACTGCCCTGTCTCCATGTCCTTCATTTCCTACTCTCCTCCACCATACCAAACCCTGGACCCTGGAACTCTTAAGTTCTTTCCCGTACATTTTACTTACTCAAACCCTTATCAGGAGAAAAAAAAACATTTAGTATATTTTGCTCATAAGAATATCTTTCCTCCCAGCTTAACTTTCTTCCCAGCTCTAACAAGTGACTCACATTAGTCAGTTCCTCCCACCAGGACCACCCTCATCCAGCTGGGAATCAAAAACCATTCCTATTCTCATGTCTAAAACTCCAAGTGGCTCTTGGCCAAAGATGTGAATCTAGAAATGCCCCCAAGCAAAATTCATATCCCAGAGCCTACCAATTATTTCCAGTAAGACAGCTCACATTAATACCATTTGTCTTTTAGGAGGGGCCTGGGTGGCTCAGTGGGTTAAGCCTCTGCATTTGGCTCAGGTCATGATCTCAGGGTCCTGGGATCAAGCCCCACATCGGGCTCTTTGCTCAGCAGGGAGCCTGCTTCCCCTCTTTCTGTGCCTGCCTCTCTACCTACTTGTGATCTCTTTCTCTCTCTCTGTCAAATAAATAAATAAAATCTTTATTAAAAAAAACATTTGTCTTTTAGTAGCTGAATTAACTTTCTGCTGCTTAGGCCAGGATTAATGAGGGAATACTCTTCAGATAGAAAATAGGGGCTGCAAAGATCCAAACCATTACACATAAGAAGGAAGAAGTCAGGGACACCAGGGTGGCTCAGTAGGTTAAGCATCCGCCTTCAGCTCCATTCATGATCTCAGGATCCTGGGATAGAACCCCAGATTGGGCACCTGCTTGGCGGGAAATAAGCTTCTCCCTCTCTCTTGGCCCCTCCTCCCATCCTCGGTCCCCCCACTTCCACCCATGTTCTCTTTCTCTCAAAGAAATAAATAAAATCTTAAAAAAGAAGAAGAAGAAGAAGGAAGCCATCAGTTGTGTGCTGGAATCAACTTGTTACCAGCTTGAAAGAGCTGCTTGTGCATCTCTTCTCAACTCTGAGTTCAAAGACAACACACTGGTAGACTGAAATCATCCACAGTGAAGGTAATTACACCACACACCCCTGTAAATGATGCAAATCAGGAGTTTCCCTCCCTTTTAAGAGCCAGTTGTTAAACACTGACCAGCACACTGCTGGAAGCAGCTTTTGTTTTTAAGTTACCATTTAATAGGCACTTGCTGTGTACCAGGCACTGTGCTAAGTGCCTTATTCTAGTTACTTCAGTTGGCTCAGCAATCCTCAGACAGGACACTGAACTTGTCCTGTCACTCATCTTGCTGCCTCATTCCTCCTGGCCTAAACTGCCCTCAGTCCTTCTGTCTCCTTTCCTTTCTCACTTCACCCCACTTTCACTACCATCTCCCTAATATCTGGCTCAGTAATCCTCATGAAACCTTTGCTGGATGACTCAGGAATTAAATTCAGCAAACCACCTACCATGAACCAAGCAAATGGAATTGTTACTCCTTCTGTGTTCCTTCTGTGCCATATACAGACTTCTCTCATGGAAGTTTATATTTTAGAAGTTCATCACTTTATTATTTGAATATATGAAAATGCTCATTTTTTTTACGTACAAAACATTGGATAGAGTCATTTTGAATTAGTCTGCTCTTCTTGAGAGAACTAGATATAAATCAGAACTTTATTCCAGAAGTATGGGAAATCAGCACACTCCAACTCCTTTTTCTTTAATTTTTAAGGAACTAGAAGTAGAATCAGTAAAAGAGAATGAAGCAATTTAAGCATCCCATTAAAACACAAATTAAAAAAAAAAAACACACACACACAAATTTAGCAAAGTATCCATTCCCAACTCTATAATCTTCTATTTAACCATACACAGCCCAGCCACCGGGAAGGATTGATGAAAAGCCATTTGCTTCAGTGGGTGCAATAGGGTATACCTTCAGTAGAAGTCCAGTTTGTTAAGTGTCTTCTTTGAAGCAAAACAAAACAAAAACACTAAGAGAATATCTAAGCATCAGATACATACACTTTGTTTTCAGCAAAGAATAACAGTTTAAGAACATGCTCTTATTCATAATTAATTAGTTCTTGTGGAACAATTTCTCCTTTTCAACACCAGGAATATAATGCCTAATATGTTTCTAGAGAGCTCCTGCTTGCTTCTGGAAGACTGTTCTCTGGACTGCTCTCAGAATGGATGCTATATTAACATGCCTGGCTACACAAGAAGCAAATGTTGCCATTAACTCAGTCAAATTACAAAAACATAAATGCTTCCAAGGCCTGGATCAAAATAGTCATCAGAATGTTGATTTGGTATTCCATCATTAGGCAGGATACCACAGGCCATATGAGTGAAGCAAAAGGTTTTAGCCTACTGGCAATATCCAAAGTCTGAAGTTCCTTTCCCTAATAACCACTTGTAACCAAGAATGTCCTCAGGTGAAAACTCTCTTTGGGCTTTGAAACCTCAAGTTACCTTATCCATGACTTGCAGTGCATTATAGGGGAACATAAAAATGATTGATATTGACGATCAAAATTGGTTTCTCTTAATTATCCCAAACACATTATATACTCTTATAAATAGCTGTAAAAGTAAATTAAAATTACAAAACCTGATTATAATGATTTTGTGTCTGTATAAAGCCTCAAGAAATGTCCTAATTGAGGAACTTATACACAACTGTACTGCAATCTAGAGTGAAAAACAGTTGACAACCATAATAGAGAATTTTGAGTATCTCTAAGTTCAAGCCCTTAAGAGGCAATCGAGCCTAGGCTACTAATTGGTTTAGAAAAATAAAATGCATTTCTCAACTACTGACATTGAAATCACACATGTTTTCTAGGTCCAAATTATCTTAGGCCTTCAAGGAAAGAAAGCACTTGAGCAAAAGACAAGATAATATTGCACCTGGGCTCATATTTCCTGAAAGACAATGTAGAAGTTTCTTTGTACAGCTGAAACCTAAACCTCTTTGGGAAAACTTTTCTGCCCATTACCAGCTTATCAGAGTCCATCAAGAATGGGATCACCCAGCATCTCCTTCTTGACTTAATTAAACTATGATTAAGTGCCTGAGAGAAGGAGAATAGCCTAACAGCCTCTGACCTTAAGTAACTCTAAGAGCTATTTGTGGTAGCTGGAGATTTTTCTGGCCACTTTTCTGGCCACTTTTCTATTTCTTGACTGCTAGCTTAAAAAAGGTACAATTAATTCGCTAAGTGGAGATGCAACGGGGGTGGGAGTTAAGGTGGTAGGAAAAGTAAAAATGAAACAAGATGGGATCGGGAGGGAGACAAACCAAAGAGACTCTTAATGTCATAAAACAAACTGAGGGGGGTGGGGGGAAGAGGGGTTGGGAGAGGGTGGTGGGGTTACATTATATGTTTAAATAAAGCTTAAATAAAGTTTAAAAAAAAGGTACAATTAAGTCCTATTCATCCTAATTAGGACAAAAAGAAGAATTATTTCTTACCTGAGGAAAACCCAATTATCAAGTTATACTCTTGAATTGTACATAATTTTACAGCAATTCTTTTTTTTTTTTTTTTCCCTTTTTGGAGAGGGAGAGAGAGAGAGAATCTCAAGTAGGCTCCACACCTAGCATAGAGCCTGATGCAGGGCTTGATCCCACAATCCTGAGATCATGACCTGAGCTAAAACCAAGAGTCAGACATTAACCAATGACTGAGCCATCCAGGCACCCCTTTACAGCAATTTCTTCCTTTCTTAAAATCTGCATCAGGACATTTTTTTTCAATGATTTCATAAGTAAAGTACCAACTGAAAATGTTCCAGATATGAAGAAGAGGCACATTCCCCTATCTATACTGTGTCTATAACATATCAAGAATGAGCACTCCCTGAATCATCCCAATTACTTTGACCATTCTCCAAGAAAAACATTGAGACCGTGGGAATAAGAATTATAATATTTATTTACAATGAGCTTGGTAAGTGCTAAGTAAATTCTATCTCATAATAACCTCATAGACTAACCCAAAGAAGAACCTTGTATAGAGGACCTGATGGGAAATATTTTTAATTTCTTAAAGAAACACTCACAATGCAACCTTGGGTGGATTAATCAGATTGTTCTAGTTCATGAAGGCAGCAGTAGTCTATGAAAATTGTTTACACCATTGTGCCCCATCTCCCAAAATGGGGCATGGCACAGAGTCAGCATTCAGAATATATTTGTGTAGTGGATGCATGATTTAATTTTACTTTTGCTCTGCTAACTCCACTTAAGTCTCATTTTTATTAAGAGACATGCAAACACTTGTAATTAGATCCCCTGAAGCTTTTAAAGTGACATATACATTTAAACAGATATATATTTAGAGACCATTGAAAAATTTTACATAATACATAAAAAATTTTACATTTACAAAAAAAAAAAAAACATAATATGGCCCCCAACTTACACTCAGCAAAACAGGTTTTTCTTTGAAGAATGTGCATGTGCTTATGCATGCGTGTGTGTGTGCATCTGTGTCTATGTGTGTCATTATGAAGCCACTAAGTCAGATTGAGGTTGTCTTTGAATTCTGTTTCTTCAAAAGTATTTGCACATAATTCTTTAAACACTCCATAAAACCCTGCCCTCTCTTAACATAACTGCTTGTCTCTTATAGAATTCTCCATTTCTCTGAACAACAGCAACAACAACAACAAAAAAACAAACCTTGCTATCTGCCACCCAGGCATCAACATCTCCTCTGCTGAAGAAATTATCAGGGAATATGGTAACCAAGTTCCATCTGCCCTCAGATTTTATTTTTCAGACTGCAGATAACTAAATACTTAATTAAACCAAGCAGGAGCCTTTGTTCCATAGCTGTGTATGACAATACTTAAAATTGCTATGGAAATTTTCCTCATTAAGCCCATCTCCAAATCGTTGTCCCCACATACAGGGTGCTCTCTTAGAAAAGGGGAATATCTTCTTACAATTTGAGTCATTTGGAGTACACTGTATTCTGAGCAGGACCCCAATTACCCAGCATCTGATTAATGTCTGTCCAAACTCTTGCCCAGTAACAAGACCCTCTGTAACTCAGCTAACCACCTAACAACCCACATCATTAGGGCCCATTATCTTTTATAATGTTGATTTTTGGTATCCAAGGACTGTGGTTCAGACAGACTATTTAAAGGCATTAAAATAACAACAGCCTTGCCAGCTGTGGGCATGGCCACCAAAACTACCATCAGGTCACAAGGCCAGATACAACAGATGCCAGGAGCAAGACTAAAGCAGAGGCAGCACACATTTAAGAAAACAGATCCACTTGTTTTCCCAAAGGACACCATATTCCATGGATATAGAGAATCAATAGCTGGCAATACAGATGACAGAACACCAACTTCCTCGCCTAGCTCTAGTTGATACTTTAAATTTTAACTCCTTTCAGGGTGCCTAGGTGGCTCAGTGGGTTGAGCCTCTGCCTTTGGCTCAGGTCATGATCTGACCTCAGGTCTGGGATCAAGCCCGCATCAGGCTCTCTGCTCAGCAGGGCGCCTGCTTCTCCCCTCTCTCTCTGCCTGCCTCTCTGCCTACTTGTGATCTGTCAAATAAATAAATAAAATCTTTAAAAAAAATTTTTATCTCCTTTCTTGTCAAATTTCACCTTGGACAAAGCTTAAAGCTTTCAAATCTTGGATAAATTTTATTTCCTTTTTTCTAGCCATAATAGTCAGCTCTATAAAAATCACCTATGCAGTTTCTTACAGAAACTGCCACTTGATGCAGTTCTTTCAAGTTAACCCATGACTATACACTTGTTACAAAAGAGGTACCATTGGTAAGCCCTCTCTGCTTTTCAGGCACTGTGAGGGATTTTGCCTGTATTATTTAATCTCATAACAATAATTTGTTTCACAAATGTGGAATGATGCCAAGGAATGCTAAATAACTTTATCAAAGTCACACAGCCAGAAAATGACAGAGCCAGGGTTTGAACCCAGGTTTCTCTGACACTAGGATTCAGGTTCTTTTTTTTTTTTTTTTAATGTTCAGTTAGCCAACATATAGTACATCATTAGTGTTTGATGCAGTGTTCAGCAATTCATCAGTTGCATATAACACCTCGTGCTCATCATCACACATGCCCTCCTTAATACTCATCATCTGGTTACCATCTCCCATCCCTCTCCCTTCTGTAACCCTCAGTTTGTTTCCCAGAGTCCAGAGTCTCTCATGGTTTGTCTCCCTCTCTGATTTCCTCCCATTCAGTTTTCCCTCCCTTCCCCTGCAGTCTTCTGCACTATTCCTTATGTTCCACATATGAGTGAAACCATATGAAAATTGTCTTTCTCTGCTTGAGTTATTTCGCTCAGCATAATCCCCTCCAGTCCCATCTATGTTGATGTAAGTGGTGCTTATTCATCCTTTCTGATGGCTGAGTAATATTCCATTGTACATATGAACCACATCTTCTTTAAAGGATTCGGGTACTTAACCATGACACTACGCTGCCTCAAAAACTTTTGGGTCTTAGAACTTATACTAGACAATCTCAGCCAGCAGTTCCCAATTATCCAAGAATGAAGACACCTTTCCAATGACAAAACAACATTTCATAAGGTTAATATGTAATGAAGAGCTTAGAGTAGAGTTTGACACATACTAAACACCCAAGAAATGTTAGGTGTGTTATGACTATTAGTATTATTATGAAGGACTCGATCGTAACTACTTTTTGGATGCAATGATGATGATGCTAATGAATAAATTTCATATCCATTATAACAGCATTTACATTCACTTGAAGAAGTAAAGCACTGAATATAAAAGATATGATTTGTAAATATAATATCTATAAAAACATAAAAAATACACAGCACATATGTATACACAGAACACACGCACAAACACACACACATATGCAAATGTGCCAGATTCAGAACACTTCTTGAGATCCCTATTTTTCTCTAAGTGGCATTCCAGAATCCTCTAGCAATCCTCTCCCTCCCGTTAGTGAACAGTGTATTCATGGTATCCTATACCTCCGAAGACACCCTGAGTGAATTTTCACATCACGCATTATCTTTACTTAATTTCACCACTTTTAACAGATGTTAAGTTCTTGCCTAGGCCCGGTTTAAGTGCATGCAGTTCAGCAGATAAGCCAGCCTATACCCAAACCATAATAATTTCTCCCATATGCAAATAATAATCCAGTTAAATATAACCAGAAGAACTGGATGAAGATAAGCAAAATGAAGGGCAGCTTCAAGAAGGGAAGTAGAGTGTTTAGAATACAAGCAATAGGAGACAGGAGAATTCTCATCAGTTGCTATTCTCCCTCTTACAAAAACCCCAAGATGTTTGCTGCAGCCATCTCAATGACAATAAAATGTCTATTTCATAGGAATTCAAGACTAAGATTATTTTGAATAACTTTTTGTCTGGTTATAAATGACATGTTATTTTTGAAAATAGGAAAAATACAGAATAGTTTAGGAAAAAAAGTAATCACTCTTCCAATGCCTACACATTTCTCTGTATTTCCACCCATCCTCTTATCTATATATTCACTTATTTTTAAAATTATAAATCTATTTATATTTCTATATTTCTATAGTTTTTTATAAAAAGAAACTGGGATCATATGCTATATTAACTTACATTCTGCTTCTTTTTTTTTTTAATTATTTATTTATTTGACAGAGAGAGAGAGATCACAAATAGGCAGAGGGCCAGGCAGAGAGAGAGAGAGGGGGGAAGCAGGCTTCCCGCCGAGCAGAGAGCCCCATGCAGGGCTCGATCCCAGGACCTTGAGATCATGACCTGAGCCAAAGGCAGAGGCTCAACCCACTGAGCCACCCAGGTGCCCCACATTCTGCTTCTTTCATTTAGCATTATGTCCTAAGGTATTTTCCACTAAATATTCTTCAAAAATATTACATGCAATAGCATTAGAATGTTCCATTTTACAGACATAAAAGATCTTAAAGATCACAATTACCTTTTATTTACATTTAGAAATTTGATTATAGGGTTGGAAGAATGTAAATTTTCTCACAGAAAAAAGCTTTTAAAAAATTATTTTTAGGGGTGCCTGGGTGGCTCAGTGGGTTAAAGCCTCTTCGGCTCAGGTCATGATCCCAGGGTCCTGGGATAGAGACCCACATTGGGCTCTCTGCTCAGCAGGGAGCCTGCTTCCTCCTCTCTCTCTAGTTGCCCACTCTCTGCCCACTTGTGCTGTCTGTCAAATAAATAAATAAAATCTTAAAAAAATTATTGTTATGGTGTTCAGTTACTTGTTTGGTAAATAGCAAACAAAAGGATACATCCTGACCAAGGCACTATGAGATTAGGGACAGGTCTGTCTTACCCACATCATGATATCTTCAGGGCCTAGAAGAGTACCTGGCACAATAAACATTTATTTAAAGGGAGGAAAAATGCTGGGGGCTAGGTATTAGATCCTGGAGGTTATACTTACAGAGTCATACACTTGGGGTTTCTAGAAAACTCAATTCCTCAATCACTGTGAGCCTCCGCTGGACTAAGTGAAGCTCAAGAAGTAAAGACCTTGCGCACATAATTATGTTTTACTGTTTCATAGATGGCATTTTTAGTAAGTGTAAATTGCTTCCATTTTGCAGCATGCAAACTAGCTGGCAACACAGCAAAGTCAATTGTGGTAATTTGATTCCAAAATGCATAAGGATTTATCAGATCCAGACAATGTGGGAATAAACTGATGCATCTTCAAGCAGATTTTCCAATCAATCTCTTCTGGGATGTCAGCTTGGGCAGGATAGAATTTCCATGATTCAGGCTATCAAATCATAAAGATGTCAGAGGAACTGCCACAAATGGATCATTAACTGTTGCCAGGAATACTAAGTTCATTTTTTCTGACTGAAAAGATGGCAATTCCAAAATTCATAGAGAGATTCCGAACAAATATTTAAAACTAAGATTGATTGTTGCCTGCAATTTAAACAAAGTTAATTCTAGCAAGTTCTGCCTCACTCAACAGGTCAGGAATTCAGGATACCTGCTCATTTTACCTATAACTTGTCTCAAATCGTAGTTTTAAAGCACTGATTTACTGTATTTTATCATTTTGCAAATGTAATGTCAAACACAGTGCATTTTAGAATGTTATAAATTGGGGCGCCTAGGTGGCTCAGTAGGTTAAGCTTCTGCCTTAGGCTAAGGTCATGATCTCAGGGTCCTGGGATCGATTTCCGCATCGGGCTCTCTGCTTGGCAGGGAGCCTGCTTCCTCCTCCTCTCTCTCTCTGCCTACTTGCGACCTCTCTCTGTCAAATAAATAAATAAAATTTTTTTTAAAAATAAGATAAAATAAAATGTTACAAATTCCTGGGGCACCTGGGTGGCTCAGTGGGTTAAAGCCTCTGCCTTCGGCTCAGGTCATGATCCCAGGGTCCTGGGATCGAGCCCTGCATCGGGCTCTCTGCTGGCAGGGAGCCTGCTTCCTCCTCTCTCTCTGCCTGTCTCTCTGCCTACTTGTGACCTCTCTCTGTCAAATAAATAAATAGTATCTTTTTTAAAAAAATGTTACGAATTCCCAATGTTCAGAGGAGCTAACAAAGAGGAGCAACATCTGAGGAAAGGGGAAATATGTGTTGTTCTTCACCCTTAAGAAAACACTCTTGTCCTTAGACTCTGTGACCAGGAACTGACAACTATTCAGAAGTTGACTCAGTGGCAAAGGACATTAGAAACAGGTGAACGGTAGATTCTAAGCTCTCAAGCAGGAAAGAAAGTACGGGGCATAAGAATGTATACAAGCCCAGCTTAGTGGTACAGGGCAGGAGCTGTTCTGTAGGTAAGGGGAACATCTATTAGATAAAGCAAAGAACTGGAATGTTGCAAAGAACATTGGGGCCTCTCTGCAAAAACTGAAGTTATAACAGCTTCCACTGAAGTTGCCAGGGGAAACAGGGTCTAGAATAGACAGGCTAGGAAATTATAGGATGGCCACAGCTACAGCTACCTTAGGAACTCAGACTCAGAAAATGAGGTGCTTGGTGATGGAGCTGGGCCCCAGAGTCCACTCTCACCCTCCATCCAGTTTCCACAGGGCAGCCATAGGGGTGACTTGATCACTCATCCTTCCCTGCTTAAACCCTTCAAAGGCTCCCCAGTGCCCAATGGGTGCTTGATGTGCAAGCAACTTAAGGCAACATTTGAGGCCTTATGCTGACCTACTGAGCCTCCTCTCCAACCACCACCACCACAACCCCTACCCCTCACCCCACACCCACCACCACCCCTCCCTGATGCCCTGACCTGTCTCATTAGAAAAGAGAACCTGACTGACTTCAGTACCTAGAGAACATCATTCATGCTCTTCTCTGTCTCAGATCTTTACCCCTGCACTGCCTCCCTTCTATATACGTCTCCCCTTCTCTACCTGGCCTACTTCCAGTCTCTGCTCAGATCTTCAAGATGCTTTGTCAGGCATCCCAGACTAGGCTGTAAAGTGCTATCCAGCACACTTCCTCTTGATTTCATTCCTCATTCCAGAAGTTTCCTTTGAGGTGCCTTTTAGACTGTCCCATGAGGACATAGACAACTTCTGTCAACTCACTACTCTACTTCCAGTTCCTAGCAGAGTATGCAGTACATAACTAGTGTTCAGGAAATATTCTTTTAAGAGTGGACAAATAAACTATGTTGTTACTCTTTCAAAGGTACTCAAAAGGAAGACTGTGGAGACTTGTCTGGTGAAGATAGCCCCAAAATCCTCTCATAGGCAGAAACAAGGTAAGTCTGTCTGGGGGCCCAGGCCCACCTTGGTGACTGACTCTTACCATAATGAATGGGGTCAGTAAGCCCAAGGATCATCCTCCTTATTTTCAACCTATATGCAAGCACCAGTTCCAGGCCTCAAAGTGAGCTGACCATGAAAAAATACAACAGAAATTTTCATAAAGTCATGCATTAAGTCCCTTCAGACAGAGGAGCACTGTTCTGTGGAATTGAGGGGGAATATTTCGCTTCCTTACTTCATTCTTAACAACATACTGCAGGATAAAAACATACACTTTAGGCACAAATTCCAAGCACAAACTTTAAGAGTAGTTTTAGGATCAACAGATATTTTCCCAATATCATCAGGAGGACATATGTAAACACGTATTATTGTTAATTAAATTGCAAGTTCCTGATCTTATTTCTTTCTCCTGATTAACTGACAATAGTTTTCTTTTGTGTAAGAATAAACTACCTGGGGGTTGATAAATCAGACATCTAAGAAGAGAACTTGGCAAGGGATTCTAATCAGTTGCCATGGAGATGTGCATTTGTGGTGTTTCCTTTACTAAAAGTTATTACCTATGAGAAAGATAATTTGTTGAACCTATCTAACTGAAAAGAAGGGAACATGCCAAAAATGGCACATTTTAATATTTATGACTCAAAATCTGTTTTGAAGCCTGAAGAATGCATATATAATAGGGTTAAACTGTTTTTTACATAATTTAATTATTGCCTATGGCATATTCTTGAGAGAATTCATGTAGGTGTGCTTTGTACTAAACATTACATTTTATCTTCTAAAATGAATAATGCATCCACATTGTAGGTGTGGGCTTTTACTTTGTGCTTAAGTTACACGATCAGACATTCCTTAGGAAATTCCACAACTGAAGACACAAAATTGAATTAAGCTAAGTAAAGGCCAGAAATCTCCACTAAATAAAGAAATCTTGAACAAACCTGTGTCTTTTCAGTGATTGCTATTTTGTTTATGTCTCATCTTGCAGATTTGTATATTACATATACTGTAACACTAACATGAAAATTATTTGACCAACTGAAGTCATTCTTGATATTCAATTAACATTTAATAGAAGATATACCGAACCCATATTTGAGGATAATACAAGAACTTTACATACTGATGCTTTAATCCTCACAAAAACCCTATAAATCAGATATTCCTAGTTATATTTTATAGAAGTTGAAACCAAGAAGCCAAAGGCTTAACCCATCCATTCTTGATGGATTGATAATGGCATCAAGGGGGTAAAAATCTGTTCTTAGGTGGTTAGAAAAACTTAGATATTACAATGGTAGGTAGCCCTCCAAAGCCCAACCCTACCCCATAAAATCTTATCCACAATTATTTGATTTCTCTCATTAGGGAGAATTTAAATTTAATTTTTCTTCTTAGGTGGGGCTATAAGGAAAAGAAGAAGATAGAAAAACACTGGCATAACCTCTAATAAGTGACGAGCCATTCTTTATTAAGTGATATTTAGGAAATATCTATGGGCCAGGCACTGTGCAAGCACTAGGATAACAGTGGTGAACAGAGTAGACGCAGACTCAAGGTTACCAAAGCTTACAGCCCCATGGGGGATATGAATGCAAACCACGTAAACCACACAAGTAAAGATACCATTCAAAACCATAAAGAGTACTCTGATAGAAAAAAGGGTTTTGGGAACGTGACTGGAAGACCAGAAACTGCATCTTTTCAGAAGTGACTTTAGGTTGAGACCTAAAAGGCAAGAAAACTCAAGTGAGGCAAAGGGCATTGGGATAGAGTGCTGGGCTTACAGAATCATCCGTAACAACCACCATAATGCCTGGAAAACAAGGGAGGTAAAAGAATCTATGTTCCCTGATTTGAGAGACACTTCAAGCTTAAGGGTCAAAGAGTGTGGGCTCCACAGCTTTACTTCTGGTAATCTTGGGCAGTTTATTTAATCTTATTGTGCCTCCTTTTTTGAAAAACGAGGATAACATTGCCCACACATGATGATTATGAGGATTGAAATGCAAACTACGGAAAGTGCCTGGCATATGGTAAGAGCATAAAAAAATCGGTTGTCTACTATGATTATTTATTATTACTATTATAAAAAGAATAATATAACAAACAAAAGCAGACTCCTCCGGATGGCACAAAGAACAAAACTGGGTCTGGCATCAATTTGCAGATACTAGCAATTGCTTACCTATTTACCTCCTACATACCTTAAATTGTGATTATGAAACTTTCTGCAGGTATGACTAGCTGCAGACACACGCGAGGACTTTCTAATCATAGTCCTTTTCATAATTTGGCACTATCCCCAGGTTTTGCCATATCATGCAATTTTACATTTCCCAATATGTTTTCCAACATAATAATCCAATGAAATGCTCAATGAAAAACAGGTTTATGGACAAATGGTTTTGGAAACATTCTCTATAATACAGATCACCTGCGGTTTGGGTTGTAAGTCAAAAATTGGTTCACTGGGTGGAAATGTATTGAAAAGTTATATGGGGCAGCTCCAAGATCACTGGGATGCCTCACAGCTAGGATCTCAACCCAAAGTACCACCATATATTTAGCATGGTGGTCCCAACCATGACTATACACTGACCACTACACATTGCCATTGGCTTCCTGATAATTATCACCAGAGCCTATATACTTCAGACTTTACCATGCCATAGAAAGTATCTGTCCCTAGCTTCTTTTCAAATTCCAGAATTAATGCAACTGATTGGCTGAGTCACTTGCTTGTACATGCATATATAAATTAAATTTACATAATATTCTAATATTATGTTGGCTAAGTAACCTGTTGGAAGTTACACACATAAACAAGTATCTGTTAGAGATACTCAATGAGGTAAGGAACTTCAAAGTCCAAAATTTATTTTGGCAATTTGGCAGCTGTTACTAAGATGCTCTTTTTTTCTGCTTCTTGTCAGGCTAACATTAGGTACTGACTAAGCATTAGCAACTGACAATAACAAAGAAGCCACCCACTTCTGCAAAACTGAAAAGTGAGTTCAAACAATGTTATTCTGCTGGCTTTGGTTACAGAAGCCAAGGGATATTATTTCAGAGCCTACAAAATTACCAGCTCATCAAAAAAACAATGGTGACTCTTGTTTATTGAGAACCTACTATGTAGCATTCCTTATAGATTATTAAGCACCTTACATGGATTTCAGCTCAGCTGCTTCACATTCTGTCAAAGAAGAAAAAAACAAGAGCCACCTATCAGGTTTGAACTTGCCCAAAGCCATGCTCCATTCCAAGGCTTGCTACCTACCCCTGTGGCAATATCCTGTCATTTTTGCGAAAAATCTAAGAAGAATTTCAAAATTCCTGGAACAATCTGCACGATAGTTCAGTGAGAAGTTCTGGAACCCTCTGATTGAAAAAAAATTTGAGAACACAAAAAGTTATGATGATGAATCACAGAGGAAGCTTAGAAAATTCACTCACTGGTACAAGGAGAGGTACCATATTACTTTGTTATTTACTGTCAACAGCATACTGAAATGTTTTAGTAATCAATGACAGTGTTACTAACAACCCATGATGGGACTGGAGAGGCTAAAAATTATTGAGGATGCCGAACCCATATAAAATCTCTCTGTGCTGAAAATTGCAGATAATATAAAAGGTATCCTGGTTTATTGGAAGACTATATCAGGTTATGGTCACAGATTATATCCTCTGTTTCATATTTGTGAGAAATGTGCACAATGTATAGTTTAAGCCAGGGACCTGAGTTCTCTTAGCTACAGCCAAGAATTTTCTATACAAATAATTTCTCTCCTTTTCCCTGACTTTTTGCAGATGATGCCACTCTGCATGAATCACCATGAATACAAACAGACCACTGCCACCACCAGCATCCTCCATCATTCATTGGCCAACTGCAATTCCTCCCTCAGTTATCAACTGCAGCATTACTTGCTTTGGAAGGCATTGCCTGACCATTTAAAATAAATTTAGGTGTCTTCACATAACTCTCCCTATATACTCTGTCCTTCCCATTTCTGAACCAACACCACACTTCTACCTATTTATTCAGTTTTTGGCTCCCCCTGGAATGGGAGATCAAAGCTCTTCTTCAGCAATAAATTCTCTATACCTCACCTATAATTAATGATCAACAAATACCGAGTAGATGGATGGATGAATGAATAGCAGCTATAGAGGAATGCAAAATACATCGCAGTCATATTCTTTCTGTGGTTCAAATAACCAAACAAAAGCCCCCTGGTCTGACATGTCAAATGGAAAAAAGGAGACCTAAAGACAGACTCCTTCAAGAGACTAAGAAAGACTTCTCCCTAACTGAGCTGCAGGCAATGCCTAAACCTTTCTTCCTTCTTGAGAACAACCAGTTCCCAGAACAAGTTGGCTTCTGACTAAAGACACCATACTTCTCCTCTCCTTCATATTTTCCCAGTGAGCAGCCATCTCCCAGTTGGGTGCATTTTGCCACACTAGGAATGAAGACACACAGTGCACCACCACAGACCAAGCTCCGAGAGAAGAATTTAACTGGTTCCCTCCCAAACACAAGGCAGCTGTCCATGTCTGTTGACAAACGGGGTTCTGTGGAATCTGGCCTGTCCTCACCTCTTTGCATTTTATTTTTCAAAGGAATCCTTGTGACTAAATTGAATATTTTGGAAACCAGAAATAGAGCATCCAAGTAGGTCAGTATGAATGATCCCATTTGAGGAGATTCCTTTGCTGGAAGGGCAACACTTGTCAGCATTTTGGTGGGACCCCTGTTAACCACTGTCCCCATTTTGCACCACACCAACTAAATTATGCTTCTTGGAGGGGAAAACATTTTCTCCAAAACCAAGATGGCACACAAATATGCTAGGAAATGGTATCCATGTTTGTCAAATAGACGGGGGCCAAATTAAGAGAGGGACAACAAACCCAAAGGCCACCAAAGAAAAAGAGTTGAAAAATGACCACCAGTAGTTGATTTGGCAGGATAACCATACTATTTCTGCTGACACTTGAACGCTGCAATTTATGTAAATCTCTCTCTCTTTTTTTCAATCCACTGTTTCTTGGCACCTGCACCTTATCTACTAAAGCCCTTTTGGGGATCTCCCTGTAGTAACTAATCACGTCCCAGCCCCAGCAGTTGACTTCTCTAAGAGTCTTTGCCCCTTGAGTAATCATTTATATTTTAAAATTTATTTGCAGTGTTTCCTCTCCCCCAAATACCTTCTTAAAAGAATTCTATAAAATGCCATCAGTAAAGGCTAAAAGCTTCCAAATATACATGCTAATTCACCCATATATTTTGGTACTATGTTTTTAAATAGCCTTATGTCAATAGTACTTAAAAAGATATCCATAGCAACTTAGAATATGAAGAATGGAAAGTGATACATAGAGTTAAAGCTTTTGTATGTTCACTACATGTCAATTATATTTACTAGGTCATATATACTATACATACAAAGGATTGCATTTTTAGATTCAGATCAGCAAACATGCCACGGTTTAGGCTGGCCAACACTGGCCAGAGTGTGGTAAAATAGGCCCTCTCAAATCCTGTCCGTGAGTGTCTAAACAGGCACAACTCATTTATAAGGTAATGTGGCAAAATTTTAATTGACTTACCCCCCAACCCCACTGCTAAGATTTTGCCCAATGGATTTATTTACACAAGGACCTTAGTGTTTATGTAAAAGGACGTCTGAGGTAGCATTATTTATGACCAAAAAAAAATTTTTTTAAACATCCAAATGTCCAAATCCAGAATAAAGAGGAAATAAGAAAGGTTAAAAAGATCAGAAATCTTAGAGCTATGGCTTGGCTTGGTTAGGGGTGAGGGGTTTTTCATGGTATTAGGAATAGAGATAGTGGGGCAAAAGAAACACAGACCAGGCATCTCACTGTTCATTTTTATAAGGAAAGTATTGCTGTAATCTTATGCTTCTTATCATATTTGAGAAATTTAACTACAGAACTTTGAGCTACTTTGAAATTATTATTGTAGTTACTAGACAGAGTTACCATGCAAAGACTGGACCACATAGGTCCAGGCCCTTTAAAAAGGAAAAAAGAAAGAAAAAAAAGAAAACAGGCACATGCACACACACATACACACATACACACCATACATACACAAACACACAGAGGTTTTAACATACATGTATACCCAAGATTACAAACTATTAATCCACAGACATACATGTATTCTTCATACAAACTATGTGGGAAACCCTCTTACATCATTCTCTATGGGTGGCCCAAAGATACTAAAAAAATAAGAAGAATTTGTGCACTCACTATGAGCCAGGCACAAGCTAAGGGCTTTACGTGGCCACCAACACAATGGCCAGCAGGCCACCCAGAGAATTAATTCAACATATATTTCTTAACCATCACCACTTTTGGTGCCTCTGGTGGGAAGGGAAATGAAACCTTTCCTTTCACTCTTCCCTGACTGTCCCTTATATATCCCATTAATCTTTCCTCAGACAATCTCTCTCTCATGATCACCAGATCTTTCCATTCCTCCATCTTCTCATCAGCCTTCCACTCTCTACCTAGGTTCTTTAGTAAAATGTCTCTCTTCAGATTCAGACCCTCTTTCTGCACACCCCCTCTTTTTTCCCCATTTATTAGCTAGCTGCTCCCAGAGGAAACCTGAAATTATTAGCATGCTAATGAGAGGGAAAAAGCATTGTCTGACATCCAGAAGCTGGCCTGGTATATGTAGCTAGACCAGATTAACCTCCTGTTGGATATAAATGACCTCACAGAACACCAACGTCAGGCAAGTTTACTCTGAGACCATGATAAAGAGAGACAATGGGCGCCTGGGTGGTTCAGTCATTGAGTATCTGCCTTTGGCTCAGGTCATGATCCCAGGGTCCTGGGATCCAGTCCCACATCAGACTCCCTACACCACGGGGAGCTCTCCCACTCCCCCTGCTTGTGTTCCCTCTCTCACTATCTCTCTGTGTCAAATAAATAAATAAAATCTTTAAAAAAGAAAGAGAGAGAGAGAGAGAGACAAACAAAATAAGACCATGTTATAATTTTGCCTAAGCACAAATAATAACTTCACTATGCTACCAACAAAACACCAGACACCTTCTCTTGGCTAAAATGAGTGACTGCTGCTTATTTGCCAATGACAATTTTATCTTTGTTCTAGTCTACCCCCCTAGAAATAAGATTTATTGAGCTACTCAACCACAGCATTGCACCCACTTTCTCGTGGCATTCAATCTAAAGTAAAACCCCCTTCCCTGAATCACCCGTCCAAAGCCCAAATCCTATGTTTTTCTCTAACACCCTAGTATTGAAACACACCAAGTTTCCCCATAGTGCCTATTCTCCCTTGCTGCAATAAGTAATAAATCCAGTTATGTTCAACAAGTGTATTCCTGGTGGTCACTAGCAGGACAGCACTGACACTAGTATCAAAGGAAACCAAGCTCTGTGTTCTGAAAGGAAATAAGATCTCATCCTATTGATGCTTCCAGCCCATCAACCACTGGGCAGACAGGCCCTGGCCCCTAACTCAATGGACTCTGGCCATAATTTCACCTCCTTGGATCCAGCAATCTGCCTCCTCAAGCACCAGCATTTATGAAACATGGAAACTATGCCTCATACAACTGCATCAACTTTGTTTATTGAACAATGACTGCAACTGAGATGCTTTCTACTATTTTTCAGTGAAAATATATCACTATTTCAGCTACATTAATAGTTAGCAGCTAAAGTGCCTAGTACCCTAATCAAGAGATATTATTTGTAATTTGCTCCAAGATAAAATTACCTACCTACAAAAGATTTCATGATCTGTATTTCACTTATGATTGCTCCCATTAGCAATTAAGTCTCACATGCTAAATTAGAGCAAATACCTCCAGCTCACATGCAAGAAGACTGCTTCTGTTTTGTTTAGTTTTAACTTAATCCTCTGCAAGATCTCTGGAAGTTTGTTTTGTTTACCATCATTTCCCCAGGACCTAACACCATGCTTAGAACATAATGGAGGCTGAAAATATTTCTAACATTTTGTAGTTATATAAAATTAAAAGTTCATGGGGAGTGGTCATTTTTCTTAAGACAGAAAAGAGAGAGGGACACCTGAGTGGCTCAGTTGGTTAAGCGGCTGCCTTCGGCTCAGGTCATGATCCCAGCATCCTGGGATCGAGTCCCACATCGGGCTCCTTGCTCGGCAGGGAGCCTGCTTCTCCCTCTGCCTCTGCTTGCCACTCTGTCTGCCTGTGCTTGCTTGCTCTCTCTCCCTCTCTCTCTGTCAAATAAATAAATAAAATCTAAAAAAAAAAAAAGAAAAGAAAAGAGATGTGAAAAGGTGGAAGTCTGCAGGGATAAGAAGATAGCCTGAGGCACTGTGAGAATGTGAAAGGATCTCCATCCTACTCTCAGGCCACTGTCCCAGCTGGTGGTCAGGGAGAGTTTACTCCTCACATACTTTCTGGCAACTCCCATCTTCTTGTGGACTCATCCAAATGCCCTGGCCTCTTATTCTTCACCTCCTCATCTCCAAAAATCTTTCCATTTGTTCTATGGCAACATGCCTATGATTTCTCTCCAGACCTTGTGAGCACCAAAAACTGCCCCCTTTTAAAATCTTTATGGTAACATCCTGCTCCTTCACCTCACCCCCCACCCTCCATCTTCCTTGCTCAATTACTTCCACCTCACCCTAATCTCTAATCCATAAGATTCACCACTCTGTCACTAGCCCTCCATGGTCATTTCCCTTCCCCTGTGCTCAGGTTTTAGCAAGCTGTACTCTTTCCTACACCCTCCTTAACAGAAGCCCCACCAACTCAGCTCTATTTCCACTGCACAAATCAGCACTACAAGATATGCCTTTCCACCCTAGTCTTTTATGTATTTTTATTTCCTGAGTCCTCAACAATACCAAGAGTTGGTGAGGAAGTGGCCCAGTTGGAATGTTCATATAATACTGATGGGAATACAAATTGATAAAACCACTTTGGAAAATTATTGGGCAGTATCTACTAAACTACCTTGTGATCAAACAAGTCTACTCAAGAGAAATGAGCAAAGATGTCCACCATAAGATATATACAAGGATGCTCATAGCAGTTTGCTTATAATAAACAAAAGCTGAAAACAATGAAAATGTCATCAACAAGAGACTGGGTAAACATGTATATTCATATAATGGAATATTACACAATAATGAAACAGAACAAAGTACTAATAGGTACAACGATATGGAAGAACTGTACAGACACATAATGTACATAAAAATTAAGTCCATTTACATGAGCTTTACTGACTGACAGAAGGGGACATAACTGAAAGGGAGAGGCACAAGGGGTGTTCTGGAGGCAGGACATATATCTTGATTTGAGTGGTGATTATATGAGTATAAACATTTTCCTTTTTTTTTAATTGTGGTAAATACACATAACATAAAATTTTACCCTCTTAACCATTTTAAGTGTACAGGTTGGTGGCATTAAGTCCATTCACACTACTGTGCCACCATCACCAACACCATCCATTTTCAGAACTTTTTTTTATCAACCCAAATTGAAATTCCAACTCATTAAACAAAAACTCCCATACCTCCACACCCTCAGCCCATGGCACCCACCATTCTACTTCCTGCCTCTGTGAAATGGGCTATCCTAGGTACTTCATATAAGTAGAATCACACAGGAATTGCCTTTTTGTAACTGGTTTATGTCACTTAGCTCAGTGTCTTTAAGGTTTGCCCATGCTGTAGTATGTATCAGTTGTCCCTTACTTTTTAAGGCTGAATAATATCCACTATGTATACTCCACATTTGTCTATCCATTCATCTGTCAATAGATACTTGTGCTGTTTCTACTTTTGTCTGTGAATAATGTGAATAATGCTGCTATGAACATGGTATACAAATACCTGAGTTCCTCCTTTCAATTCTTTTAGATATATACACAAAGGGTACAGACATTTTTAAAAATCCATCAAACTATATGTCTAAGATGTGTACACCTGATTTGTGCACTCTACATTAATAAAAGTATAAAAGAACCTAAATGTCAACCAAAAGACGTCCCCTGAAACAAGCTCCAGCAAGACTTAGATGGTCTGCTGGCACCATGTTTTCCTGGGATGGGAAAAGGAGACACCAACTACTGGTGTTTTTAGTGCTCTGACTACAAATGTGCATAGGTATTGAAGAGTCTATATCAAATCTATTTTCCCATAAGCCCCAATACTTTTAATGTATAATTTTACAAAGTGCAATGTTTAAGACTGTGTATATTTGTTATATGGCTTGACAATATTTGTAACATGTTTACGTAACATATGCTTACCAAGTGCCTACCATGTACCAGGGATTGTTTCCATTTATTGAGGAGATAGCAGTGAACAAAACAGACCCAAAAAAGTCCCTGTCTTTCAGAAGCTCACATATTAATATACAGATAGATTGTTTTAAATGGGACAATTGGTGGAGATATTCATGTGTTGATTTATCACCAGTTCCCCACTGGTGATATGATATGACAATAGCCTCCCAAGTGACACTGTTAGTATTAAACTGAACAGAATTTGGGTCTCCTTGTCCTCCTCTAAAAGTTTTTCAGTACAGGACAAACTATAAGAACTAAAGGCACTTGAGTATAATATTTAGGTACAAAGTCTGAAGTGGTTTGTCTTTGCCAAAGAATCATCTAAGAAGAAAAATCAAAAACAATAACAAACTAAAACATTCAAGGAAGATGAGGCAGTCCTTGCCATTTCCCCAGAATATTCCTAACCTTATTATAATGCTTATTAATAACTTAAGCAGAACACATGATACTGACATCTCCAATGACAAATAGAAAATGAGAATAGGCTTCATTTTAAAGAGTTCTTATCACACTGTTAAGCCTTACTTTTGTTAAATAAAATAATTTATCATACCCACCATCTGAAAGGGTGATAAAGGCAATTTGAATAAGGCAAGACATCAGCCATTAGTCACCATAGTAAAGTGGTTTAAAATCATCCAAATTATGATAGAGTAATAGGATGTTCCCTTAGGATCCTTGAATTCAAAGTCATTAAGGCAGGAAAAAGAAAAGACTTCATAAATTATGTATGCCACAATTATAAATGTCAGAAAATATTGGCTTCTTCAGAAAGATAAAATTTAATATTTGTGATTTTTAAGCATCTTGTCGATAAAGTAGGAAAAGAAAGGTGAACTAAAGATTATGTCATAAAATTAAAACAGCCCAGGTGGCTGTTGGTTGAGTGTCTGACTTGACTTTGGCTCAGGACATGATCTCAGAACCTGGGTCCCTGCTTGGTGGGGAGTGGGCTTATCTCCCTCTCTCTCTGCCCTTCCCCCTGCTCATTCTCTCTGTGTGTCTCTCCCTCAAATAAGTAAAAATCTTCTTTGAAAAAATTAAAATGCAGGGGCGCCTGTGTGGCTCAGTGGGTTAAAGCCTCTGCCTTCGGCTCGGGTCATGATCCCAGGGTCCTGGGATCGAGACCTGCGTCGGGATCTCTCGGCAGGAAGCCTGCTTCTTCCTCTCTCTCTCTGCCTGCCTCTCTGCCTACTTGTGATCTCTGTCTGTCAAATAAATAAATAAAATTTTAGGGAAAAAAAAACACTAAAAAAATTAAAATGCAGGGCACCTGGTGGCTCAGTTGTTAAGCGCCTAACTTCAGCTCAAGTCATGAACCCAGGGTCCTGGGATTGAGCCCCACATCAGGCTCCCTGCTTGGCAGGAAGCCTACTTCTCCCTCTCCCACTCTCCCTGCTTGTGTTCCCTCTCTCGCTGTCTCTGTCTCTCTCTGTCAAATAAATAAATAAAATATTTAAAAATAAATAAATTAAAATGAATCCTGGAACATTGAAAAAACTAAATTTAAAAAGGGGAAACATAAATATTTAAAAATTAAAATAGTACCAATGGCATTCAAATGTTCTTTACCAGTTCTCCCAGCATCTTCAGGACATATACTACCTTTTACATCAATTATTACAATAGTTTTTAGGCATATTTTACCCAAATAATAAGAACAAGATTAAAATTAAGATAACAGCATATGTCACTTGATGACTAAAGAGGTCCAGAAAGCAGTAATTACTTGGTGCTGTCTCATGACACTGGTGAGGCAAACATGTGGTGGTTAAGAGCAGAGACTTTAGAAGGGGCGTGGGTGTGCCCTAGCTCAGCCACTTACTAGCTACAGAGCCCTAAATGAGTGGCTCCCCACCCTAACCTCCGCTTGCTTCTCAGCACTACGGGTTTCTCTTCTAATGCACTGAAGCCCTATTCACACTGCTATGCCCAAGATTCTTGGCCAGCTGCAATTTTATTTATTTTTTTAAAGATTTTTTTTTTAATTTATTTGACAGAGATCACAAGTTGGCAGAAAGGCAGAGGGGGAAGCAGGCTCCCTGCGGAGCTGAGAGCCCAATGCGGGGCTCTATCCCAGGACCCTGGGATCATGACCTGAGCCAAAGGCAGAGGCTTTAACCCACTGAGCCACCCAGGCGCCCCCAGCTGCAATTTTAACACAACACTATCCAATACAGAACAAAAATAGATCTTCCTACAAGCAAATCTCTTTCAATTAGGGAAGGAGGTGTGAGAGAACTAATTAATGTCACAAGCAACCATTTATAATAATTTGTTCAAATGCCTGTATTCTATGAGCTGCCTTCCTACTAAAGAATAAAATCTTTCAGATATAGCATTGAGATATGCAATTCTCAATTCAAAATAAATAAATGAATAAAATCCCAGAAAGATGACCTTCTTAGAGGAAGCTCAGAAAAGGAGCTAAAGAGAAAACCAATGTTTATTCCAGATCTTACATAACAAGTACATACAGGAGGCAGGGCAATTTCAAAGATTATTTTCCTCCATCTTCTTAAGCAGTGGCTATCAAGCTTTAATGTATGTAAATCAGAATTAACTGGATGACTTGTTAAAACATAGATTACTGGGCCCTACATCAGAGTTTCTGATTCAGTAGGTCCAGAGTGGGCCCTGCAACTTTGGATTTCTAACAAGTTCCTAAGTGATGCTGATGCTGCTTGTCTGAGGACCACACGTTGATAACCACTGCCCTAAAGAATGCCTATTATGTCAAAGCCATAGCTGAGATTTGTATAGACACTAATCTCTTTCATTTATTTCCAGCAAGGAAATGATTGATAGCCAACGATGCCTGCAAGATTTTAGCATATGATTTTCAAATCCAGCCCTAGATATTTACTGTGTGAATCATTTTCCAACCATCCAGAACTTCCAGGAATTCATGGACACCAAACCACACACTTCTAAAAGCCTTCCCTAAAAGGAAAGCTTAAGAGAAGCCCAAAGGATGTGAAGTAAAGACATTCAAAAATAAATTCAACAATTACTTCATAGCAATATTATCAAACCTTGACATAACCAAAGGCCATATGAAATATACTAGAAATGGACTACACAGCAAAATCTAAGTAATTCAGGAAAAAGTAAAATAACCCAGCTGAACTGTGGGGAAAAAAATTTCAAGTAAATCTTAGTACTCTTTTTAAAAACTATACCACAAGTGAGGACTGATAGGGAAAAGGAAGAAAATTCAGTTAAAATTGCTCCACATTATAAAATATAAATTAAAATTCAGAATTATATCACCTACTCAAAAGGATTTGCATTCACAATTCAATGAATTAAATATCTGTTGAAAGTATACTCTGACTGCCTTCGGCTCAGGTCATGATCCTGGAGTCCCGGGATCGAGACCCGCATCAGTCTCCCTGCTCGGCAGGGAGTCTGCTTCTCTCTCTGACCTGTCTCCTCTCATGCTCTCTCTCTCTCAAATAAATAAATCAAATCTTAAAAAAAAAAAAGAAAGAAAGTATACTCTGGGCAAGGCACTATTGGAATGAAATATACCCCTCATGGACTCAAGGATGTCCACAGCATAAGCTGATAAGTATCATAATAGGAAAATAAATATCACACAGAATGCAGAGGGAAAACAGACCATACATTGGGGGAGTTACTTCTGAGATGGACCTGTAAGAATGGAAGGGCATCCAGTGAGAGCATGAAAAACACCAAGTTCTAGAAACAGAAAGAGCTCAGAGAATATTGGGGAAATCTTATAAAATGTGCCAACAGTATAAAAGGCCCTTGGAATTATAGTGAAGTGTGAGACCACAAAAGTGGGGGTGGGAAGGGATGACAATGTGAGACCCTCCCCAAAGGTAGCTTATAAGAGTTTGGCCTTTGCATCACATTTAACAGCACTAAATGAATAAAGCTTTATCCTAGACAGGAACCAGAGCATCCCTGTCAGAATGCAAAATGTAGGCATAAATATAGTAATACCAGATATCAAGTGTAAAAACTTTTTTTTAAGATAATTTTTTTTAAGATTTTGTTTATTTACTTGACAGAGAGAAATCACAAGTAGGCAGAGAGGCAGAGAGAGAGAGAGAGAGAGAGAGAGACACACACACACACACACACACACACACACACACACACGCGAAAGCAGGCCCCCTGGTGGGCAGAGAGCCTGATGTGGGACTCTATCCCAAGACCCTGAGATCATGACCTGAGCTGAAGGCAGAGGCTTAACCCACTGAGCCACCCAGGCGCCCAAGTATAAAAGCTTTCTTGAGGTTCACACAAAATGGTAGAACAGGTATCAACAGAAATCACATTTTTTATTGCAAATATTCTTACTCTACCCCCATAATCAGGCACTAGGTAAGAGTCCTCATGGGATCCACAGGTGAGAGACTCTCTGGCCTGAGTTACAGGGGATTTTTAACATGGTGCCCCCTATCAGAAATCACTGTCAAAAACCAGCAAATAGCTCAACATTATCCAATACTCATGGGAAAGGTGATGAAAACTTAGGCATAGGCTTAAGAAATCACAGCTTTCACCCAGGAAACCAGGTTGTCAGAGTCCCATGGCATATACCTTTGTTGCTACTTTGTGGCCTGCTTGCACGTGATGTCTCTTCAGAGGTGAGACCCATGTATTCTGTGGCAGTAGGAAAAAGAAAACAGGTTGGGTAGAAACAAGCTTGTTTACAGAGGCCAATGTACAAAACAACCACACCTGCTGTTTAAAATTATTTATCTACAAGTTTTATTCTAGTATCAAATGAACATAAAAGGCCAAGGAAAAAATAAAGTATATTCTAATGAGGATCTCAAGGGGCCATATTCATGGCCACTACCTGGTCCAGGCTACCACTACTCTGGCTCACCTTGAGTCTACAATATTCTCCTAGTGCCCAGTTTGCTCAGGTCAGCCCTTGTTGATGTTGTCTGTCCCAGCAAGTATTAAAAGCACTTCATCTCACTCTCAGAAATGTCCCAATTGGATGAAGTATGGTCACTTCTCATTTATTCCCACCTCACTATATTCTTTCTCCCCATCACAGGCAAAATGATAATACATTAATATAGCCCTTGATTCCTTCCAACTTAAAAACCTTCCCTGGCTTCCACCGTGTTGACGTCCAAGACCTACCCTGCCAGGCTCATACCTTCATCTCCCTTCTATCCACACCAAAATTCTTTTGTTCCCCAAGGACACTGGAGACTTCTGCCTGGGATCCTCACACATGCTGTTCCTGCTACCAGGAATCCTCTACCCCATCATCTCCCTTTCCTTGCCAATTCTTACTCAGTGTTGGGCGCTCAACCAAAAAGAATCGCTTCCTCTGAAAACCTCTTCCTGATTATCTATTCAGATTATTCACTTGCACTTCTATTTATAACACTGTATGACTAAATACTTGCATGTCTTGTTGTTTAATGTCTGTCTCCAGGGAACACAGGTCTCTGAGGGCAGGGACTATGATGGGGTTTGCTCATCACTGAATCCCCAAGTGCCTAGAACAGTGTCCTCCATATGGCAGGTGCTTAGTTAATACTACTGGATAAATGAATTCACTTATCAAATCACAAGTTACAATTACTGGTGTGGAAAATAAAGCTATCACTTGTAAACAGCCTGCATTTTGTTCACTGGTATAGTAATTTCCCATTGCTACTGCTACAAATTCCCACAAATAAAATGAACTAAAAAACAATACAAATTTTCTATACTATTCTAGAGGTAAGAAATCCAAAATGGACTTCATTGGTTAAAGGAAGGTGTCAGTAGAACCACATTTCATCTGAAGACTCTGAGAGAGAATGCCTTCCTTTGCCTTTTCCAGCTTCTAGAGGCTATCTGGATTCCTAGGCTCACAGGCACATTCCATCTTCAAAGCCAGCAATCACATTACTCTGAGCTCTTCTTCCATCACGCCATCTCCTCTGACTCTAACTCTCCTGCCTCCTTGTGATTACAGTGGGCTCACCCAGATAATCCAGGATAATCACCCCATCCCAAGACCCTTGTTTAATCATACCTGCAAGATCCTTTTGCCATGTAAGGCAACACAGTCACAGGTTTCAGAGATTAGGATATCCACATCTTGGGGGCAGTAGGCATTAATCAGCCTATAATTGGTTTTAAATGTACCTCTTTCCTTGTAAGAATATTAATAACAAAAACAATAGCAGGAATGAGAGTCTATTAACAGCTTTACATCTTAGAGAATCATTATGAAAAGTCATCTATAGACAAAGAAAAGAGTAGCAGCATGAAAATAAACACAATTTGCTCTCTTGGAATAATTTCTTATCTCAAATGATTTGCTCAATTTAAAGCAACTGCCTTAATAGCCAAATGTGGAATGTAGGAAAATGGCACACATAACTGAAGAGGATACTTTCCTTTGAGTGGGCTTTTTTTAATATATATACTCAACTGGATAACTGGATAGCAGATAATTTAATTCAGTTAAATTTCCTGAGTTTTTTTTTAAGATTTTATTTATCTATTTATTTATTCCACGGAGAGATCACAAGCAGACAGAGAGGCAGGCAGAGGGGGTGGGGGCAGAAAGCAAGCTCCCTGCCTAGCAGAGAGCCCGAGGTGAGGCTCAATCCCAGGACCCTGGGATCATGACCTGAGCTGAAGACAGAGGCTTTAACCCACGGAGCCACCCAGGCACCCCAAACTTCCTAAGTTTTATACCAACACTCCACAAGTGCAAATTCCATGAGATAGACCATTACTAACATCAAAGGCCTTGATCCATGGTTCTTAATAAATTTTAGACGATGAACCCTGGGATTTCTAGGATATTCAGGTAGTTTGAGATATGAAGACAGAATAGCTTCAGTTGGGATATGGAGGCCATGACCCAGCAGCAGCAGCAGCAGTATTTTCCCTATAGTCTTGAAACAATTGATTCTTCCTGTTGTCCTTTAGAGTTTACAAGTACTTTCACAAAGAGCCTCCCCTGTCCAGAATCCTTTGGTCTATTCCACTCCTCCCCTCTTCTCAAGCAACAAGACACACTCAAGTCACATACAGTATTCTAGTAAGATCTGATCTCTTTCCTTAAACCCACTGCCATGTAGTTAGTTATATCCAGAAGACTTTTGCCTATCCAGGCAATTGCTTATCCATGCAGAAAAGCAAGCTGGACTTCATTCAGAGACTACATTCCCTGTCTTTTATTTCTTAGGTTTGGCTTTTTTCCTTCTCATTTAATTTATTCTTACCTTATGCATCCAAAAATCATTCAACAAATATCACTGAGTGCCTGTTCAATACCAAACTGAATAATGAGTCATAATAGTGAACAAGAAGGTATGGCCCCTGTCTACATGGGGAGACAAAATTAAGCAAAAATTATACTAACAGTTGTAATAATAATACTTGCCATGGAGAAATCACAGAAGTCACAAAACGGCTACACATGGGCAAACTGACCAAGAATTTTGGACAGCTGTCAACATTTTTTTAAATAAGGAAATTTCACAATAAAATAAGGATTTTCTGTTATACTTCTTAAGAATTAGCTAGAGCTGAGCAATAGCTATCCTTTTTTGATAAGGTACATGGCTTCTGGTTTTCCACCATTCTCAGTTCTCCTTTCTGTCTCCCTGACACTGAGCCCAAGGTTCTAGTCACTGTCATCATATTTGTGCTGCTTTTTTTTTCCTATAGATCTGCCTGTGGTAGTCTATTAGAGTAGCCACTAGTTACATGCAATTATTTAAATTTAAATTTAAATTAATTGAAAACTAAATAATAACTAAAAGTCCAGGTCTTCAGTTGCCCTAGCCACATTAAGTACTCAAAAGCCACATTTGGCTAGTAGCTACCATAATAAACTAGGAAGATACAGAACACACCATCATCACAGAAGATTCTGCTATCAACAGTCCATTTCATCCTTGGCTCCTACAGGCATAGCAATTTGCAAGCCCTGCTATAGGATGATACGAAATTGTTTAAAGAGGAGAACCAGGTGCCTGGGTGGCACAGTCAGTTAAGCATCCAACTCTTGGTTTTGGCACAGGTCATGATCTCAGGGTCAACAGATCATGCCTCATGTTGGGTACCACACTCAGTGTGGAGTCTACTTGAGACTCTCTCTCTGCCCTTCTCCCCACCCCACCCCAAATAAATAAATCTTTAATAAAGGAAAAAGAGGAGAACCAAATTGGATCTAAGAATTCAAGGAAGTCTCCCCAGTGGAAGTGACCACAAAGCTGGGATCTGTAAAATGTACCAACATTAGTAGTCTAAAGGTAGTTGGAAGAAAAGTGAACTGAGCAGAGAGACAATGTATAAGGAAATGTAAGGTGGGCATTTATCCTTATAGAAATCTTTCCTGATGATCTCAGCTCACTTCATGTCTCCATACTAAAAAATATCCTTGGTTAGCACATATCTAAGCAACAGAGGGCCATACATAAAATCAGAGCTTCAGGTAATATTGCCATACTTTTTTTTCCCCAAGTAACACTCAAGAAACCATCTTCATTTGAAGAGCACATACCCAGAAAATCAAATTTTCTTCCTCTCTGTTTCAGGATGATCGTTTCCAAACCTGGAACTATCAAGGCCCTAAATGTGAAGGCCATGTGCTGAGCAGGCTATTTCCAAGGGAACAGAAAATGTTTCTCTCAAGTGGATTGCACTGTGATGCCTTTCTGTTCTAAAGGACAGTGACTTCTCTGTAGAGGAAGGCATCCTCAATTTTCTTAGAACTTGCATCTTGCATTTTTTTAAAGAATTTGAATTGAGAAAATGATGTGCTTTGGGAGTTGTTTTAGATCTCCCACTGCTAAAGGCCAAGTTTTTGCCAATAGCTTCTCAAGTGCTGGGGTCTATTTATTATTTGAGGAATTTCTGGACCCTTGGCTGAATAGAATATAGAAGCAGTTCTGATCTTTCCACTAAAGGAGACCTTGCCTTTCTGGTTCCATACAACCAACCTCTACTAAATAACAACTTGTCCAAAGTTCCATTAGTTGTTTTGGGAACTGGGAGAAAAACAGATGACTAAGCACTGTCCTGAAAAGCTCACAGTCCAGGGGTAAAGCCAGACATGTAAACAAGCATAATCCCTCCAATCAATGAAAAAATAGACATATGTTACAGGTGTTAAATGAACGACCAACACACATGTTGGTAAAAATATGAAGGTGAGTCAACATACGAAACCTCCAGGGGAACAATCTCTCAGACAGTTCTTCCACTGGCCCTCTCACAGAACATACAGGTGCAGTTATTTGAGGCAAAAGCAAAACCAACCTGTCACTCCCCAGTGTAAGCCCTTCTGCCCACTTGCTTCTCCCAGATCCTTCAGACCAACAGGATTTAAGATTTTATTCCCCTCAACAGACTCCCAAACCCACAAAATACCTGCCTGTGCCTAATGCTACATTTCATACTTCATTAACCTGGTATTTTTCCAGCGTCAGTGGGAATCTCCATCACCCCACCAGATGACGGCATCACCCTTCCTGGACTCCATATGTGTTTATTACAAGAAGAAATATAAAATCCTCCACACTCGAGCCCTTCCAGTTGGCCTGTCTAATACTTGTTTGTACTTTCATCTTTACTGTGAAGCAACCTTGTTAAAAAATTTATTTTTCAGGTGCCACCATGGATAAATCAGCCTTTTGATCAAGGAGAAAGCATACGTGAAATTGAGAAAGGACACGTTTTCCATTTTCTGGGAAGGTTTTGGGGATGTCAGTCACTGTAAAAATCTTTTCTTGGGAATGCTGTCCACATCTGCAAACTGTTCCTGTAAGGTCTATGCAGAAATCCATTTCAGTATATAGCTTTGCTCCATGATAAGCAATCTTCCTGGAAAACGCCAACCCTGGCCTCCTCAGCTGAACTATAAAGTCATGTTGGTTTTTTTTTCTTCTATGACAGGACAGAAGGAAGTGATTCACACACCTGAATTCCCTGAAATGGAAAATTTCTCACAGGAGAGTGTTTTGATAGCCTTTCTTTCTTTCGAAGTCATAATGTACGTGTGAGTTCTTAAAGGTTCCCTAACAGAGAAAGAAAACTTGAAATGGGGTAATGATAATGTGAGTAATACATTATTTAAATGATTTCTTTTTATGTCTTTCCATTTTTCCTCTTTTTTGTACTTTATCAGAAGCAAGCATGTTTGTAAGTCATAAGGTAGATGGAAAAAATTTGTAGTTTCTGAAGAAGATCATAATGCCTCAATAACGACTAGTTAGTTGTATAATGTTGTCCAAGCCCCAAGACCTCTCTTAGACCTCTAGGTCTAAGAGACCTAGGACTGAGGGGCCCTTTTCCTGGACTTCACACAGGACAAACTCCAAAACGCAATTTTTTTTCTTTTCAATATTATAATGAGATTTTGTTTGTATTTTTAATTTGGTAACTGCCCAAGCCTATAGGAGGGACTCCTTAGCTGAACTTGGCCCCCAGGCCAAAGGATACTGAGATGAGAGACCATGAGAAGATGAACCACAGATTCTGCCCTTGGAAACCAAGGACAAAATAAGTATCTCCCAGATAACTCTGTTCCCTCCGTTCCCCTTGCTCAGAGGATATAAGAGAGGCACGTAGAAACCCCTGGAAGGCCTGAGTCAGACAAGTAAGGCCTGGAGGTAGAATAGCTGCCCAGCACACCTCCCTAGAGAGCTCAAGCAGGTCATCCCCATTTGGGGATCAGAGGGTCCAGGAGTTTTAGGCCTGACCCCAGCTCTTACCCTATCATGCTCTTGCAGATCCACAGGGTAGCCCTGGAGGGACTGAGGTCCTTGCTGCCTCCAAGCAGCACTGGGTTGTAGCCCTCAGGGCAGAAAGCAGGCAGAGCTTGATTAGACCTTTACCATATTTAGACATTTGGTCTGTGGGTCTCAATTAGCATTGGCCCCACAAAGGGTAGGGGCTACCTGACTCTGGTTCCTGTGTAAAAATAAGAGGACTCAACTAAATTGCTCTTTGGTTTGGGCCTGTTCTACAGTCATTATATTTTTCACTTAAGTACTTTAAGGTAAAGCAAGGTAAAAAAAAAAAAGGCAATTCAAGATGTCAGGGAAAAAAATAATGAAATTTATTTTTCCAAAGTTATTTCAAGAAGAAATCTTTGAATGAATTGCAGCCTCTGGCTTGCTCTTTCCTACCTCTCAGGTTGCATGCCTTATGAAAATAATGTCATTAAATAAAACTAGTTTGAAATGCCTCGGAATACACACACACACACACACACGCACACACACAATACCACAAATACCACACTGTAAAATTCTCCATGTGGTATAAGAATTACAGTTTATCTCTCTCTAATGACCAACTGGCAATTAATATTTAACCACCTTCTTGCACTGAAGATCTTTTCTAAAATACACAAGAAGAGGGGCACCTGCATGGCTCAGTGGGTTAAGCCTCTGCCTTCAGCTCAGGTCATGATCCTGGGGTCCCGGGATCGACCCCCACGTCAGGCTCTCTGCTCAGCGGGGAGCCTGCTCCCCCCTCTCTCTGCCTGCCTCCCTGACTACTTGTGATCTCTCTCTCTGTCAAATAAATTAAAAAAAATTTTTTTTAAATACACAAGAAAAAAACTACATAGAGATTATTTCAAGACTCAGCATTCAAATAATAACTTTAAAGAGGACAAATAAATGAAAACCATGTCAAAAGGAGCCAAAGACCACTAAAACTGAAGAGTATTTACTATTATTACTTAGGAGGATTAACTTAGAAATATTTAGAGATGTCAATTGTAAAATACTAATCTGAATTTTAATTTTTCTGATTTTTTATACTAATTACAAAGACAGATGTGCTTACTATTCACAGGGACTAAACTATAAGCACAGCGTAAGAAACAGCTTTCCTCTTCTGATAGGGGGCATAAATAATGTTTCTATATTATGTTGTGTTCCCGTATATCACAAAACTGGTTGAAATGTATCTCTAGCTACCGTAAATCATAAATAGAGTTAAGGGGAACCTCCTCCCCAAATGTAGAAAATAAGCACACAGCAATAAACTCCAGAGTTACACATGATTTGAGTGTCAGTTTCTTCATAGTCCATTTTAATTGATTTATACAGACAGGAAAGAGGGGGAATATTAAGTCTTTTACAAACCTTCCCAAGCTCTCCTAATTAGGCCAGTCCTGCATAAAGAACTTCGTAGTTTTAGAGAATCTGAGAGCAATGAAATAAAAATGAGATAAATTGAGGGAAAACACATATATTCCAACACCTGTTCTCAAATTCTGTGCTTCTAACAAAGCGAATGTTATAGGTATAGACACAGCGGGCTATGACCAGGTTCCTCACTAGACCACAGAATGTATTTCTGAAATTTTGGTCCATATTTTACCTTTATGAAGGGAATCTGTGAATCTGTGAAACAAGTCAAAGCTATTAAAGAGCACAGGAAAAGCTGTGCTTGACATGAGAAGTTTATTTAATAGAACGTTAACTAAGACATGTGAAGTAGCCAATCTCTTACAGGACAGAAGTATTAGCTTAAAAAATGCATTTCCAATCTTTATTTGAAATGTCCTCAGAATCTTTGTGTCTAATAAGTTGCTAAATAAACATAAAAGTAAAAACTAAAATATATATAGTAAATGACCTTGTTTTAGAAAACACTAAAAAGCAGTGCTAAAGCAGCTACCATATTTCTTCTCAACCCAAGCCACCAATAATTGTAAGACACATCTTAATTTATATCTTCAGAGAAAGGAAAACCTTATCATAACACCATCAACTGTGAAATGCATCCCAATTTCAGAGATGCTAATGTGTAAAATAAGTCATTAAAATATGGAAAATACATCCAACTCTTATGCTGGACAAAGGGAGAAGGAACATTTGTCTATAATGACCACTTAGCAAATATTTGTAAAATACATGAGAAAATTAATAACTTCAAAAACAACTTTCTTGGGGCATCTGGGTGGCTCAGTGGCTTAAACCTCTTCCTTCAGCTCAGGTCATGCTTTCAGGGTCCTGGGCTCAAGCCCCGCAGCAGGCTCTCGGCTCAGTGGGGAGCCTGCTTCCTCCTCTCTATCTGCCTGCCTCTCAGCCTACTTGTCATCTCTCTCTGTGTGTCAAATAAATAAATAAAACCTTTAAAAAATTTTTATTTAAAAAAATAAAATTTAGGGGCACCTGGGTGGCTCAGTGGGTTAAAGCCTCTGCCTTCAGCTCAGGTCATGATCCCAAGGTCCTGGGATGGAGCCCCGCAGTGGGCTCTCTGCCCAGCAGGGAGCCTGCTTCCTTCTTACTCTCTGCTTGCTTCTCTGCCTACTTATGATCTCTGTCAAACAAATAAATAAAATCTTTAAAAATAAATAAATAAAATTTTAAAAAAATAAAATTAAAACAACAACTTTCCTGATAGGAAAGTGGAACAAAGAATAGTTCTATATATGTGACCATAGAGACAAACAGGTAACCTTCTGTCATCAAACCTCTCCCCTACTACCCTGGCCAGCCTTCCTTCCCACCTCTGTTCCTACAATGTTGACAGTAAAAAGTACACACCTGAACAACTAGTTTTATATGCATACACACTTCCACATATACATACACTCACCCACACTCTAGACCAGGGGTCGGTCAGCAAACTGTGACACACAAGCTAAACCAGGCCATCAGCCTTGTTAATAAAGTTTTATTTAAACAGTCATGCTTATTTATGTATCGTCTATGGCTGCTACAACCACATTACAATGGCAGAACTGAGTAACTAAAAGAGACTGAATGGCCAGCAAAGCCTAAAATATTTGTCATCTGCCCCTATAAGAAAAAGTTTGCTTCGCTGTGCACTAGAGCACAAGGCCCTAGAAGACAGGGGTATATTATTAATTGGTCTTACTCTCCCAGTACCCTCTGGCACCAAGTGAAAAACAGTTATTGTACGCTAAGTGTCAGAGATTTTAGTAATCTAAGGGGAGCATACCTCTAAATCAAGCTAAAAGGTCTTCTAAAGGCTAATTTCTCTCTAGAGAAAGCTCTTTGACCTCCATTTTACCCTTTCTTTACAAGTTAAGATCTAGTCTATAAATCAGTCCCACACTATCAATATGACTAACAGAGTAACTCCATTTACCTCCCTAATTAAGTTCATCACATAGACACTAGGAGACCCATCAACTGCCTTTCACACAACCAACAATATATAACAAAAAAGCATTAGCCACCTAACAGCAATTCAAGGCATCAGTCATTTCTGAGACATCTGTTGAACATGCTCTCTTTGCTACTCTAGGTAAGAAACTACCAAATAGAATTAGATACAACCCTACCCTCAGGGAGCTAAAAGTCTACTGTGACTTTATCTCCTTAGTCTTATTTCAAAGTAAACACATTGTAATAGCATGATAGCAAACAGAACCTCAAGTTGATGACAAGGGGAAGACCCACTGAGTTATTTAATCAGAACTTGGGTACCTTGTGCAAAAGCCCTATGGCTGATAGAAGAATGTACAGCCATGGCTTCTTACCTTGAGCTGTATACAATACAAGGACAAGGGTATTGCTGTGACCTGATCCAACAAAAGACAAATGGATTTTCTTATGAGGAAAAACAAATAATAAGAGAAGATCTTGTGAAGAAAGTTTTGGGGTATATTTTAAAAGAGAAGATATATTTCCATAAGAAAATCTTTTGGGATGAGGGAGGAATAAAGGCACAAAAGGCACAGTGCCTAGTATTCTGTACTTTGTCAACAAAGAGAGTTATTATTATGTATTAATCAAATGTTTATTTATTGAGTGACCACTCTGTGCTAAGTGATATATCTGGGAGCAAAACAAGTTCTCTTTAGGGACAAAGAAAAAAAAAAAACGTGCCCCTAAAGTTTGACTTCCTATTATATGACTCTGGTATTAGGAGAGCACAGTTGGGGTTAGGAATATGGTGGGAGACAAAGTTCAACAGATAGGTTGGAGACCGCTGCAAAATACCTGGGATGACATGTCAAAGAGGCTGGATTATATTTTAAAGAATATAAGATTTTTTAAATATTTATATATTAAGGGGAGCCTGCGTGGCTCAGATAGTTAAGCATCTGCCTTTGGCTCAGGTCATGATCTCAGGGTCCTGGGATCCAGTCCTGCTCCCTGCTCAGCAGAAAGCCTGCTTCTCTCCCTCAGACTGCCCCTCTCCCCTGCTTCTGCTCTCTCACACATGAGCGCTCTCTATCTCAAGCAAATAAAACCTTCTTGAAAATTTATTAAAAACATATAATAAATTAAATATATATTCAATACATTATAAGTTCTGTATACGTTCTAGATCACTAGAGATCATTCCAACACTAGATTAGTCTTCTAAACCAATTGTATTCAGAGCGAAGTACATAGCGGAAGGTGAATTCAACTCATTAAAAAAAAACACTACTCAGGGCACCTGGGTGGCTCAGTGGGTTAAGCCTCTGCCTTGGCTCAGGTCATGATCTCCAGGTCCTGGGACCGAGCCCCATGTTGGGCTCTCTGCTCAGCAGGGAGCCTGCTTCCCTCTCTCTCTCTGTCTGCCTCTCTGCCTATTTGTGATATCTCTCTCTCTGTGTCAAATAAATAAATAAAATCTTAAAAAAAAACACTACTCATTTTCAAATGTTTGAACTTGAGTATTTTAAGATATACAGAAGAGACCTAGTATATGTTAGTACACAGCCAATGTACTGCTGGCTATGAATTAGAGGTTATTTCCAAATAACCTTAATTTAATACTCCACATAATTTACCAGCCATATATGCATGTGTGTGCACATTTGTGTGTATTAATGAACACATTACTTTTAGTTTTATTTTAAAAGCAACAAAAGTTCCTCCACTACATGAATGCTTCTTTTTTTTTTTTTAAATATTTTTATTTATTTATTTGAGAGAGAGAGTATGAACAGAAGGTCAGAGAGAGAAGCAGACTCCCCGTGGAGCTGGGAACCCGATGCGGGACTCGATCCCGGGACTCCAGGATCATGACCCAAGCCGAAGGCAGTTGCTCAACCAACTGAGCCACCCAGGTGCCCTACATGAATGCTTCTTTATAAGACAGCTCCAGAAGTAGCAGGAAGAACATGCCTTTTAGCAGCTTAATCCCTAAACAGCATCTCCATGTATTCCTAAAGCTTACTTCACCATTGTCTTGTGTCCTATTTCCTAAAAACAAACCTCCCTTATTGTTTCTGAGTGGCATTTCTTCCCCAGCCATCACAGTAAATCTATTCCCTAGAGTCTTTTTTTCTTTTAAGATTTTTATTTATTAATTTGAGAGAGAGAGAGAGACAGTGAGAGAGCACAACCAGGGGGAGTGGCAGAGGGAGAAAGAGAAGCAGACTCCCCATTGAGCAGGGACCCTGAAGTGGGCCTTGATCCCAGCATCCTGGGATCACAATCTGAGCCAAAGACAGACACTTAACTGATGGAGCCATCCAGGTGCCCCTATTCACTAGATTCTTTTTTTATTTTAAATATTTTATTTATTTATTTGACAGGCAGATCACAAGTAGGCAGAGAGGCAGGCAGAGAGAGAGAGAGGAGGAAGCAGGCTCCCTGCTGAGCAGAGAGCCCGATGCAGGGCTCAATCCCAGGGCCCTGGATGGTGACCTGAGCCAAAGGCAGAGGCTTTAAGCCACTGAGCCACCCAGGCGCCCTTATTCCCTAGATTCCTTTTTTTTTTAAGATTTTATTTATTCATTTATTTGTCAGTGAGAGAGAGAGTACACACAAGCAGGCAAAGTGGCAGGCAGAGGCAACAAGAGAAGCAGGCTCCTCGATGAGAAAGGAGCCCAATGTGGGACTCGATCCCAGGACCCTGGGATCATGACCTGAGCCGAGGACCGCGGCTTAGCCAATTGAACCAGGCGTCTATTCCCTAGATTCTTAAATGAAACATTTATCTTCGTGAATTGCCTTCTCTTAATATACCAGGGTAATTTAATATTTCAACTCTTCTTGGCTAATTTATCTTCGCTTACTTGTGCTTATTGGGCTCTAAACTAGGATTTCTCAACCTTGACACCATTGACATTGGAGGTCAAATGATTCTGTATTGTAGGAGCTGCCCTGTGTATTGTAGGATGTTTAGTAGTATCCCTGACCTAAACCCACTAAATGCCAGTAGTACACACACACACACCCACAGCTGCCACAATGTAATAACCAACACTATCTCCAGTCATCGCCAAATCCTCCTGGGAGGCAGAATCACTCACTGTTAATAGCTACTGCTCTAAACTTATTAGTTCCATTTGATATTAATACTAAGAGGTAATATATACTGACGTTTACAATTGGCCATCCACTATTCCAATCATGTTTATAAGTTAACTCACTCAGTCCTCACAATATCCTGTTTTAAAGATGAGGAAATACTTACAGAAGATAAGTTGCTTATCTAAGGCCACACTGTTACTAAGTGGAAGAACCTTTTATTGAACCTGTGTCCACTGATGTCAGACCCTTAGCTCTTAACTACTACTGCACCATTTTGCCTTTCTGGAAATGCACAAAATTGACAAGAGTAGGCCAGGTACAGTCTCTCTCCATGACTTCCCTATTTTATGATCTAGAGCCATCCAGGAGATCTATCACACATTTAAAAATATATCATTTGCAGAGCAGGAGCTCTTGCATCTTCCCAGGAGTAAAAATTCAACGACAACTGGTATGGCTTGGGCAGGGCCAGGCCCATAGATGTGGATCATAAATAACCTATATGAATATGACTAGCCATCTGATGTCTACAGGATGAATGTGAGCTCTACATTTTCCTCAACTGAAGTTTTGTTTTGCCCAAGCAGGAACTGCCTTAGTCATAAGCATGCATTCAGAGAGCACCTGCAAGGTGAAGGGCACTAAGAAATAGGCATAAGTAGGGACGCTTGGGTGGTACAGTCAGTTAAGTGTCCAACTCTAGGTTTCAGCTCAGGTGGTGATATCAGGGTCGTTAGATCTAGCCCTGCATTGGGCTCCATGCTGAGTGCAGAGTCTGCCTAAGACTCTCTCTCCCTCCCCCTCTGCCCCTCCCTGACCCTACACTCTCTATAAAATAAATAAATAAATCTTCCGGGAAAAATGGGCATAAGTCCCCAAAAAAGTAAGAGATGAGATCTTTATGAAATTTGAAATCTCATGGGTTAGGCAAAACACCCAGCTACAAAATGACATTATAGTGTATCACACAGCAAAAGCTAATTTCAACTACAGGTGAGAAAAATCTCAAGTTGACTACATCAAAAGTTACAATTACAGAATATTTTTCTTAAAAACATTTTTCTAAAGCAAGTAATCAATCAGGTTAATAAAATATAGTAGATGAAGAGTGCTTAAGTTTATTTAACAGACGTTACAGTAACCTGAAATTCACCTATCAATTTGTTTATAATGAATAGTTTTCAATTATGTATGAAAGCTATTTGTGCTCTTTAATAGGATAGATGTTTCTTTCCTTTATACTCCAGTGTCATCTATTAATTCATGTAGCAAATTCTTTGCAAAGGCAAACTTTTGCTCAGCCCATACAAACTGGTACAAATTTTAAGTGAGTAGGTTATGAATTAATTAAGCTTTTACATGAGAAATAATTGACCTCACAACTATAAAAGCTGACCAGGAATAAAGTTGCGGTGAGGGGTTCTCATCCCATCTTCTCTGCAGAGTAAAATCACCTGAGCCTCATTTCCAATGATTCTGACTTAATTGACCTGGGTGGGACTTGCATGTCTGCATTTTTAAGCTCCTTGGCTTGTTCTAATAAGCCCCAAAGCTGAGAACAACCATGTTAAAGGAATGTCAGTGAAAAGGGAGAATCAGAAAATCAGAAAACACGAGGCACACTGCAGTACAGACTGCAGGCTGTTGCACCCCGGAGTCTATCAACTTCTACTCTGTGATCTTGAGCTGGTTACTGCATCTCTCTGATCTCTGGTTTCTTCATCTGTAAAATAAAGATGTCCAATGGAATAAATGAGAAAACAAATGTAAAGAGCTTAGCGCACTTCCTTAAAGTGCTCAGTATATTTTAGAAATTATTGCGGCTTTCCAAAGAAGGGACTTTTGAGTTGAGTCTTGGCCTTAAAACAAAAATAAATTTATAGGCCTCTAATAAAGCACTCATTCCTACCAATTAATTTCTTTAAAAAGAGGGAGATTCACAGAATTCAGAGCTATGCTGTATGGACTGCCTGTTTATAATTGACATACAAGTTCAACCAGAATCCAACTGATGTGTTACTCTTTGCCACTTGAATCTTTGAGGTCTCTGAAATACTTCCGGCATCCCTCCCATCCTTTACAACAATTACAAAAATATTTGCACCACCTCCAACTGCTAAGACAAAGACGTGTTCTCATCTACATGCTTCCTTGCATAACTAATTCTGCAAACACAATAAAGTAAGTTCCAGGCAGGGCTGAATTTTTTACAGTATTAGTTATAAACCCCTAAAATAATTTATAATGGAAATTATGAGATGTCCTTCGCTATGGAGGATATTGGTCGTAGGCCCAATGACAGAACATGTGTTCATGGGGCACACAACTATATGTGCGCAATACACATGCACAGAAAAGGGTTCTGTTCACTTAACTCAAATTTATTCAGAACAGTTTTATGTTATTTATTTTCATGAGTTTTAGACAAGATCTTTTTTAGCACATTACAGAGGCCTGGAGGGGCTTTCTGCATAAAAGACAAAGCCAAGCACTGTTAATGCAAAGCATAGTAACTCAGTGTTTTGAGAAACATGGCCAAACATATTTGAATATGAAGCCATCAGGCCAAGAAATCTTGGTGTCTAGAGCTAAGAACAAAACTGGCAGTTGAGTTCTCATTATCAGGAGATTCTTACTAACTTGTGGCCACTTGGCCCAACCTATCTCTACCTTACAAAGATTCATATGCACCATCCACAAAATACTTGGACAAGAATATTTCATGTCGTGGTAAAACATAAGCCATGAGAAGATGCCATAGAAAGGACATCTGTCCCCCACTTTCATCTGAAAATGCCATAGAAAAGACATCTGTCCCTCTCAGGTTGCTCTGAAGATTAAATGAGCTAATACTTGTAAAATGCTTGCCTGGCACAGTGCCTGGAACAATAAGCACTCAATACACACCAACTATGATTATTATTATGTTTAACTGACATTTTCATTATAAACCACACTCACGAAATCTGCATCAAAATTCTCAAAAAGATACTGTAACAAAATAAGAGTGCAACACACAAATTATGCTAAAAATCTAAGACCCAAAGATTAGCTAAAAACTAGGGCCTATGCCATGCTGAACCCTGTGGAGGAAAAAGCTAAGAGAAAACACAAAACATGAAGCAAGAGATGATAGCAGGTCTGAGAGTAGAGCTAAGAAAATCCCAGTGGAGACAACTTACCTTTGGAAAGTGTAAGAATTTTAATGTCATCAGGGTGCTATTTGGGGTTCAGAAAGAATCTTTCACTGGAATAAGAATCTTTCACTGGAATAAGAGGCCTTACAAAGATTTCACCTTCAAAAAGTAGCATTGAAAGAGTAAGATAAGACTCCAGTCAGAGTTTGGGTTGTCACCCCTACTCCCAATATACACATGTATTTCAGGTAATTCAGGAAGCTGTTTGGGAAGCCTCTTCAATATACTTTTAAAAGCTCCCTTTCCATCATTAAAAAGGCACACATTTCTAATAGGTAAACATCCCTCAGTTGAACAGACTCGAAGCATGACTATTCCTAAGTAAAGCTGCTTTCATTTTCCAAAACTCCTGGGCACACTTAAACCAACGTGTGAAATTCCATGAACTCCAGGGAAGGGGTGCGGGGGATGCTAATACACTTAACCTTACAACAGTGAGACCCAGTGAAAGACAGACTAACTGACTAACCCACAGACCAGCAAAATCTTAATGCCTAATAGCAAATCATTTTTAATAAAGAGCCAATCAAAAATTTAGTAGAACATGAAGCAGACTTTAAGAGACCACTTACCACAGCCTGCCTAGAGAGTCAGACCTTCTGACGTTGGACTGCCATCTAAACACAATAATATTTCAGTAATCTCTAACAAAACAAACACGTGTCACAGCTGAAGATACTTCTAACCCATCACAGAAACTAAAGAAAGTCCCCAACTGCCACCAGCTTCCCTGACAGTCTTACAATTCCAGATTTCAAGTTGATCGGTAGAACAACCCAAATGTCCAACTAGAGGCGCCTGGGTGGCTCAGTGGGTTAAAGCCTCTGCCTTCGGCTCAGGTCATGGGTCCTGGGATCGAGCCCCACATGGGGCTCTCTGCTCAGCAGAGCCTGCTTCCTCCTCTCTCTTCTGCCTGTCTCTCTGCCTACTTGTGCTGTCTGTCAAATAAATAAATAAAATCTTAAAAAAAAAAAACCCATTTAAAAAAAAAAACAAATGTCCAAATAAATTTTGTCTGGCTAAAGTCTGACTTAAAATGTGAAAAAATAAGACACATCAGTATTGTTCAAGTCATTTTTTTTTACAAAGTTATTTGCTCTATGTTGTGAATTGTATTAAGACTAATGAGTCACAGACCTGCACCCCTCAAATAACATATTATGTTAATTTTAAAAATAATAATAATAATAATAATAATAAAGTTATTTGCTCTAGTGAGATAAAAATCATATATTATTTCAAACTCGGTTGTTATTTATCCCTACAGTTGACACAACTGTTTTATTTTAAATAGCTGGTAAAATGTTACCAGAATGGCCTTAAAATCAATTTCATTACTCTTCTCTCCTAGTACATGGGAAAAGCGATGTCCAGAAAGGTCCTGTCACAGAGAAACTAGTTGAAAATAAAAAGTAAATCTCATTCAAGGGTGCCATCTAGTGGGAAAATCAGGTGGCTGTCATGTTGCTAAGCAGCCTTTGGATGGCATGTTTAAAACCCCAGAATCTTGAAGCTTGGAAAAAACATAGTTCAGTGTTTCCCAAAATATGTTCCTTGCTAACAGGATTCTGTCATCAAATATATTTAAGTCATGCTGGGTGAAACACTGGAAAATACATCTTTACTACAGAGTATCTCACAGCCTAGAATAAACTCACATACATTGGGAATCTCCAAAGGGAAATGTGGCATTTGTCCCATGTATTTGATCAGGGAAACTCTTTACTTGTGGTCACCTCTGAACTCCTCAGAGAGCACTGGAGTTTCTCAAAACAATGTTTAGGAAATGCTGATTTAATCCAACTCCTGCTTCCACATTTAACACATAAGGTTTCCACAATTTAAGTAACTTGTCCTGATTCCCAGTACTGCCTGTAGCCTGTCAAGCAGAAGTGAACTGAAGGAGGTAGACTACAGGACATTTTCCTCTGCCCCTCTCCTCTAGCATTAAAATTCTATTGTAGAAGGTCTGGAGTCTTCATTTTAAGTGCCTATGAGGCTGAAGGACACCCTACTGCACTTAGATAATACTAAGTATTGATTTAAAATTCTAAAATAATATTCTCCTTTCATGTTCTCATGGTTATTATTTTTTAAATCTGGCTATGGATTGATCCTAATGTTATGTATCAACATGTGTAGTAGTTCATTTTTATTTATAGTTATATTTTTGCAGAAACAATTTCAGAATGTAAAAGTTACATCTAATGTCTCCCATATATGTCCCATTTGAGTGTGAGCCTAAAGGACAACCACAATACCTAGTAGTGATTATGGAGATCAAAAGTCAAAGAATTAGAGGTTAGAAAAATAAACTCAAAGAAAGGCAGACTTTATATAGCACCCCCTCCCCAAATACAGCAAATATTACATAGGATTACAAAAGCAGCTTCCAAGGATTTTTGCTATTAATTCGACCTGAAAAACTAAAATATATTTTCATTTATAAATAAATTTAAAATTTCAAGAACAACAACAAGAAAACAATTGTGGCTGTTATGTTCATGGGCATCTCAAGGAATCAATGAAGTGTCAGCCTCACAGTTCCCCTCAGAGTACTTCGGTCACCTGCTTCAGCATTTGTCACTGCTATACCTTACAAGCTAGTTATTCTAAGAAGGAATTATGTGTTCACAAGACTGAAAAATGGGATAATAATAACTTGAATGAAGATTGTAGGATAAACACAAGTAGTAAGAAATAAAGTACCTTTGGTACTGTTGTTTTTTTAAGTAAGGGTCAAGCCTAGCATGGAGCCCAGTGAAGGGCTTGAACTCAGGACCCTGAGATCAAGATCTGAGCTGAGATCAAGAGTCAGACACTTAACCAAATGAGTCACCCAGTGCCTCTTATTTGGTAATTTTCAAATCATTTTGGTGGTTATATAACATCACTACTAATTTTATTTTATATTTGTCATATTTGTCAATAAGATAAGTTTTATCTTATTTAAAAGTTTTCTCTTATTGGGGCACCTGGCTGGCTCAGTTGGTTAAGCTTCTGCCTTCAGCTCAGGTCATGATCCTGGGGTCCTGGGATCGAGCCCCACGTAGGGTTCCCTGCTTTGTGGGGAGTCTGCTTGTCCCTCTCCCATGCTCTTTCTCTCTTGCTCACTCTCTCTCAAATAAAATCTTTTAAAAAACAAAAATTTAAAAAAATTTAAAAAGGGGGAAACTGCTATCTTTGGCATAAAACTTTTTTTGTACTAAGAATTATCTCTAAAGGATAGATTGCAGAAGTAGAATTACAGAATCAAAGGATAAGACTCATTTACGTTGGGGCGCCTGGGTGGCTCAGTGGGTTAAGCCTCTGCCTTCGGCTCAGGTCATGATCTCAAGGTCCTGAGATCAAGCCCCGCGTCGGGCTCTCTGCTCAGTGGGGAGCCTGCTTACCCCTCTCTCTCTGCCTGCCTCTCTGCCTACTTGCAATCTCTCTCTCTGTGTCAAATAAATAAATAAAATCTTAAAAAAAAAAAAAAGACTCATTTACATTGACAAGCTTTTTTCCCAATATGATTGTCTTAGTAATTTACAACAAATATGAGACTTCTTATCACTCAATTAAAAATAAGAGGCTTGGGGCGCCTGGGTGGCTAAGTGGGTTAAAGCCTCTGCCTTCGGCTCAGGTCATGATCCCAGGGTCCTGGGATCCAGACCCACATCAGGCTCTCTGCTCAGCAGGGAGCCTGCTTCCCCCACCTCTCTCTCTGCCTGCCTGTCTGCCCACTTGTGATCTCTGTCAAATAAATAAAATCTTAAAAAAAAAATAAGAGGCTGAGAGATAACTGTAGGGGTGCAGACCACTCTCAAAGTCCAGGTGGAATGTACACAGCATTTGGGGGGCTCTGGAAATGCTCAGTTGTTTCCACACACACTCAGACTTTAATGTAAAGAACCCTCTCCCATACATGAACACAAATCCTAAAAATTCCCAAAACTCAAAAGCCATAAGTTTTCAAAAGGACTTATGCTTCCAGTAGGTGAAAAAAAAAGCTCTCAATTAGGACCCCAATCTTAAAATGTTAACAAGAGATTTAGCATCTACATATAGAATTGTTGTCTTAATCAAATTAACAGAAACCTACATGCAAAATGGAAACAGACAAAAGTACTGTCAGTTCGGTTGGACAGGTTGGTAGAAGCCTCATGCCCAAGTTTGAAATTGGCAGTACTCTGCACCAGAGAACTAACCGTAATTTCTTTATATCTGCCCTGGAAGCTATCCACTCTGATTCTATTCATGGATTACAGCAACATGATGGGATGTTGTAAAGCAATTCGAAGAGGCATGAACTGATATGAAATATTTTCTTGGCCCTTCACATATTCCCCCCATACTCTACTCAGCCCAAGTTAACTTGCCTCAGGAGTCTCTAAACCACAAAATTTTTTTCACTTCTAAAACTCTTTTGCTTTCTGTGTATTTTCTGACAGGACCCACGAGTATTTCCAAAGGCTTGGCTTGGAGTTAGAATGCACAGCACATTAGGGACTGAGAGGAAGATCCAGCTCTGATTAACTTTTCTTTCCTTGCCTTGCTCTGAACAGGATTCCCAACATACCAACTGGCCAACTGACTCTGCCACACAACAGAGTAATCATTCATTCATTCAAATATTTATTGTGTTTTTATTATGTGTCAGGCCCCATGCCAGATTCTGAGAGTCCAAAATGGATGCTGAATCACTAATTCTAGCTTCACTCATTTACCAGCTGTGTGACCTTGGCCAAGTAAGCTCATTTCTCTGAACCTCAGTTTCCTTAACTGTAAAATGTGGGGTAATAATGGGCCTGTCTCACAATATTAAATAATTGTACATGCCCAAATAATATACATAATGAACATGGTTTCCAACCCCTATTAAATATTCAAAAACTACAGCTTAGTCATTAATGTGAACAAAATTAAAAGCATAATTAATTTAGTTTTGGTTAATAATTATCATGGCAACTAAGAGACAATATGCAAAATATAATCTTACATTTGATGTACAAAAATATAATGTTATATCTCTATATCTGAATTTCAAAGTAGCCTCCAAATTCCTAGTTACAGCCCCTAGCAAAGAACAAAGGTAGAGTAACTTAACCTGGGCAATTAGAAGTAACTCAGTCACCACTACTTAAACATCAGTCTTTTAAGATTCTCTTCTTTCCCCATCTTCTCATTTATCCTTAACTTCCTAAATGGGAAAGCAGCCTCTGGGGCATATTTGCCACCTACAGGTAGTATCTGAATAGCTGTGCCACCTTGGATTTGGGTGTTGACGTATGGCATCAACTGATGACTAGAGCCCCTGCCATGGACTTCAACAAGGTCCACGTATACTGAACCCTTCTCATCCCTGCCCCAGGACTCCCCATGTCTTCCAGTCCTCTCAGCATCTAACATGGCTTTCCAAGAGAGTTTAGGACTTCTCTCCTTCTTTTCCCATACCACACTGGAGCTTGGGTCTCATAGGGCTGTCCTCAGCCCACTGCCACTTTTCCACCCACAAGTCCAGTTGAATGTGCATCATTGAGTCTCCTGCTGCTCTGGGAATCGAGCTAAGTTCCTCCACTGCTTTAGACTCCTCCTAAATTATCCTCTGAAACTTCTGGATCTGAGGAGACCATATCTAATTCTCCTTTCCTTCACATGAAATGGGGCTGGGTGCAGGGGAGCTCTTCCCAGATACCCACTCACCTTCCAATTCAAACCACAACCCCCTGGAAAAACATTGGGCCAATATACTTAAGTACTTGCTGGTTGTGTGACCTTGAGAAGTGCTTAATTAACAGTTTCCATATCTGTAAAATAGGGATAATAATAGCCATCTCACAGGGACACTATGAAGACTAAATAAATAAGATAATAATATATGCAAAACCTCTGGAATGAACCAAGTGCTACCCAACCCCTACAACCCTTTCTAGATTTTCCCTTCTACATGACTTCTGGTCACTGCACCATATGTATAAATTGTGCTTGTTCCAATAATGAATTCCATCCTCCTTGATCTAACACCTTGAAAATTCATTTGCACACATATGCCCCAAGTTTCTGCCCATATAAATTGGCAAAACTTTGCAATTGTTTTGGCATATCATATACCTTAATGCATCATAGTTTAAAATCTTCATCAAGCATGGCAAACTTGATAAACAGCTGCAGCTCATGTGGTTTAACCTAAACTAAACCAAATGGCCTTATCCTTATTGCCCCAATCCCAAGGCTCCATTTCTCACCCTGCATAACTCTTGCAACTCATATTTAGCTTTTCACCTAAGTTACAAAATAGAAACACTTGAGGAAATTAGCTAAGTTAAAGGCTATTTTCCATGGCATCAAGTTCAAGGTCAAATTAATATGTTGATGCTTTAAGAATTAGAGCCAAAGTTAAGGATCTGGCACATTTTACTTTTAAGCCATAGCTTTGTGAGTATGAACTTCATCCCTTCATCAGCTCTAGTCATTATCTTCTTTTTAAAATATGATTGCAGCACAGAAAGAGGGTTAGCATCTCTGCCTATAAAAAGGGAAAACACCCTGCCAGAGACTGAAAAGCAATTTCTAACAAGTCAGTAATTACAGAGGTCCACCTCAGTGTCCAAATTCCCATCAAGGGTTTTGCTTTGTTTTGTTTTGTTTTGTTTTTTTAAGCTGAAGACATCTTTTCAAGGCAACAATCAACTCAGCTCACAATGAAATAATCAGACATTCTCAGAGAGACCCTTTCTCTGTTCTGAGTGCCTTCCTGGGCTTTCAGATCAGTAGCTTTGATAGCATTTTGAAGCAAGATAATCCTTTCTTTCTCCATATCACATCTTACACAGAAGCCCAACAAAGCCAAATGACTCTGGATGAAAACAGGACTAGGGGCCCAGATTCCTTGCTCTGCTAGGTCTCACCTCTTGGCTGATCCCAGCCTGCCTCACAGAACTCTAAGACCCCTCATTGCCACTTTAAAAGCCACTGCCTCAGGTGATCTAAACCAGGGGTCAGCAAACTTTCTCTGTAAAAGGCCAGATAACACACATTTTCTGCTTTGCAGGCCATAAATGGTCTCCTGTTGGAACTACTCAACTCCGCTATTGTAGCATAAAAGCAGCCACAGACAATATGCAAACAAATGGCCATGCCAGTCCCCTGATAAAAGTTTATCTAAAAAAAGAAGTGACCAGCTAGATTTGGCCCATGGGCTGTAGGTTGCCAATCCTAAACTTGAGACATATCTTTTAACTGTCTCTTGGTTCAACAAGTTATTCAAGATGGAAAAGTGGAATATATCACAGAAAGCACCAGAAACTCCACTTTGTACAACTTGAATGCTGATTTATTTCATTTTATCTCTAATATTTACCAAAGTTGTTAAAACAAAAATTCTGTCATAGGGGGAGATGGCTTCATCAGTTAATTGTCCGACTCTTGGTTTGGGCTCAGGTCATGATCTCAGGGTTGTGAGATTGAGTTCCAAGTCAGACTCCACACCCACTTAAGATTCTCTCTCTTCCTCTACCTCTGCCCACCTACTCTCTCCCCATCTCTTTAAAAAAAAAATATATATATACATATATATGTGTGTATATATATATATATCTGTCACATTCATTTATCACATAGCTGTTTAGGGCTTTAAAACTATTTTTTAATTCTATGAATCATGATCATCTCAAATGTGATCTTTCATACACAGTGAATTTTAATTCTTGGAAGATGTTCCCTGAAATTCTTCCTCCCCAAAAAATTACATCTCATATAAGCATCATATAAAATTAGGTTTTTCCCTTCCTCCCTTATGTATAAATAACTGATATTAAAAAAAAAACAAGGCAAAGTCAAAAGTTCTCTCATAATAAGCATCACACCACAGTGGCTGAGGATGTAACAAACATAGGGGGAAAATGGGTTTTGGAGTAATTTTTAATATAATATCTAAGGCACTGCTTTGAAAACTATTATTTATATATGTATTTATATTATATACTTATTATATGATATGATACTATAGTAACACCATTCTGACAACAACCAAGCAGAACTCCTGTCCTAAGCATCAGGAAAAGAATGCCCAGAAGCTATACTTGTTCCAGAAGATCATTCCTAGCAAGTCAGGCTTCACTGGAGAAAGGATGAACAAACTTAGGGTTTTGGAGGGGAAGGGGCTGGAGGGGCTGGAGGTTGGGTGAGCCTGGTGGTGGATATTAAGGAGGGCACATATTGCATGAAGCACCGGGTGTGATGCCTAAACAATGAACCTTGGAACACTGAAAATAATAATAATAATAATAAAATGGGGAGAAAAAAAAAAAAAGACCCAAGCTGGGCCCTCTCACAGGTTCCAGCTATATCTATAAAAGGTAAACTCCAGGGCTTAGCATTGGCTAACTGACCATATAGACCAAGATGCAGCACAGATAAAGCCTGTGCTCAGAAGAACTGGATCATCCTTTCAACCCTCAGGTCCCCCCAACCCACTCCTACTGGAAGCCCTTCCTCAGAATCAGTAGCAACCAGCACTTGGTCCACACACTGCCCTTTCAGTAAAGACTCGTTTTCTAATTGTGCTAACTAGTTTTTTGCAACAAAATCTTAATTTCCACATATGCTTCTGTTCCAATTCTCATTCTACCTTCCCAGCCACACCTCTTAGTCTGCTCCAGAGAGAAAGCAAATTTGCTCCATCAGTCTATTTGGTCTGCAACTGGGAAAAGCAAGCTCTATGAGAATATTGTGGGGGACCTTCAGGAAACCACTCCTCTCCAGTAAGTCCTGGGACTCTCTGCCACTGCCAAACACTTCTTATGGGAAGCAGATGATAATAACAGACTTTCCATAAAAGTTTAGTGAAAAGCTTACCAAATAAGGTAAAAGAAGATTGAATAAGATGTCACCAAAGGCCCTTAATTTCTGCACCAAGTGAAACAAAAAACAGGAGAACATCACCCCCGTGCTCCACCCCCAGAATAGCAACTCACAATGGCTCCCAGAGGCTTACTGCAAGCTCAGATAGCCCCCCTTCCAATCTCCCTATGGCTGTGTGACAGGCCAGCTCCAGTGCCAAGTACTGCTCACAGAGTTGAAGCAGCCTTGTGAAATCAAAGATGGCAGACCCAGATTTTGGCTCTGGCAATTAGGCTCTAGAGGCTGCATTATTAACCACTATGCTGTACCTGTTCCCCCTCTGACCTCTGCAGCTCCCTCCATCCCCTGTCTAGTCCATCCCACACCCCAGTCCAGATCAGTTTTCCTTAGGGACAGCTTTATGACTACCACTTCCTTGCTCAAATCTAGCAGCAGCATCTTATTCTCAGGCCAACTGCAGAATGCCAATTTGATTATGTCCCACCCTTCCATAAAATCTTTTAGTGATTCCTTAAAGTTCTAGAAAAAAGTCGACTGCTCACCATGGTTTACCATATACACAAAATCCCTCTCTGATGGTCCTCTTCAGCATTAAAACCTCTCTCTCTCATCCTCTCTGTTATAGGTATTCTAGACCTCTGCTGTCCACTATGGTAACCACTAACAAGGAATGACTAATTAATTCAGTCCCTTGGTTCCAAGAGCCACATTTCAAGTTACATTTCATAGTAACATGTGACTATGGCTACTATAGCAGACAGCACAACTCTAGACTTTCCCTGATTCCTACTATGAACTCAGCTCCCCAATGCCTCCAGATTTGACTAAACTATGCTCTTTGCCTCCAATTCATGCCCACCATCCCCTCCTGACCCTCTCTTTGACTTTCTTTTGATCCTTCAAGTCTCAGCTTAAACACCACTGATCCAGAGTCCTTCTTTGCCTCCTCTGAGTAACTGTTAAACACTCCTAGGAATATTTAATAATTGAAATGATTTAACCATGTGTAATCTGTTGTTTCCCATAAGCATCATCACTGTCTATCTTATGAACAGCTACATCTACAGTGGCTGGCGGGCAGTCAGTAATGACTTCCACCTACGAACTTCATTCTAGCATATAATACCTTGCAAGAAGGGGAAGCCTCACCAACCTTCCCTCCCAAACTGCCTCTGATTCTCAATGCCTTTGCTATGCTCTAGCCAAATTACACAACCCACTGCCCTGTGGACTTGTCCTGTGTGTTCCTACCCTTGGGCTTTTGCTTGGTTGCGCCCTGTCTTGCTATCTCATCCCATTTCATTCCCTGAAATCTGCCCCCTTTCAAATTCTACTTCCTATAGGGTTTCTCAATACTTAATGGAAATTGATCTATTCTTTGTGCCTTTTGTAGACCATGTTTGGTATTACTACTCTTCAAGTGTCTGCTGTATGACTAGAAAGGCTACATCATCCCACCACCCGCTACTGTGTCTGGTACACATCTTACACTCAGTGAAGGTAAGGTGGTAGAGAAATATCGAATCTCAGAGCCACCAACAAGTGACATTCTATGAGCTGGGATGATTAACAAGGATGATAGCAGGATAGGAACCTCAAAAGAAAATTATCTGAATAACAACAGATTAAAGAGGCCGCTGGGAAATGTGAAGAAGCTCTTTAATATACTTTCGGCAAAATGACTGTTTTTTTAAAATGGCAGTGTGAAGGTCAAATGTTGACTGACAGATATTGTATCATGCTAGCTATCAATTCCATCAGAAAAATTTCATACCAAATCAGAACTGATATTTGGATTTCATCCTTTGTTCTTCCTAAAAATTACCTACACTTGTCACCTACATTTTGTCAAGTGTGAGATTCAAAAATTTCCTTTAATTAAATACCATTTAATTCCATTTGCAAGATGAAACTCCATATTAAATTTATTAACTTTACTCATTATTTTTATCAATTTTGATCCTAATTTGGTCTCAATATGGACATCCTCATGTAAGGAGAACCTCCTTCGTAAGAGTACAGTCTTACTCGGGGCGCCTGCGTGGCTCAGTGGTTAAAGCCTCTGCCTTCGGCTCAGGTCATGATCCCAGGGTCCTGGGATTGAGCCCCGCATCGGGAAGCCCCGAGCTTCCCCCCCTCCTCTGCCTGCCTGTCTGCCCACTTGTGATCTCTGTCTGTCAAGTGAATAAATAAAAAATCTTTAAAAAAAAAAAAAGTACAGTCTTACTAATTCTCTGTGAGAAGTTCACATTCCAAAGACTGTCACTTCTTCTCTGGTCTTACATTCGTGCTATGGAAGTTATAACCCTGTAATGTCTTCACAGCCATGAGCTAAAACAAAATTATCCTGTTACTACCCACAAGGAGACTAACTAGAGATGGCATTTTCAGAACAACAACAACAACTACAACAAATCACGGTACCAAAAGAAAGATACAACAATACTAAAATGAATAACCCATTAATTTTATGGTCTTTCAGGCAGAAGAGTCTTTAACCTTTTACTTTCAGGCTTTGTTTACTTTATAAGACACTACCAAGTTCAAAGTGATTTTTATTTTTAGCCTATTAATCCAATCAGCTTTTGATTTTCTCACTGACTCAGAAATACAAGAGATTTCGAGCATGCATATTTGTTCTAGACCCCTACATACTCATAGAAAGGGAAAACTTGAGAAATTTTCAGTAGGCCAGAATAATACATAATTTTTAGTCTGTAATTGAAAACTAAAACAGCTTTTAATTTGTTATATTATATTAAGCCTAACTTGTATAAATGACTTAACTTTCCCACTTAATCCAAAGGAACTCTGATTACTTTTAAATTTCAAACAAACATTGAAAGACCAAAATGGACAGGCTGGCAACTTGATAAAATTTACTCTCATAGTCTAATAAAACAAGCTGAGGGAAACATACTGCTTAAAACGTTTAATTTTTTCTTCTCCCAGACCCTTCCACACTATATGCAGCTGACTTCCTCAAAGGTATTAAGGAATATGAATTTTAGCCTGCTGTGCAGCTTCTCCAAATTTGGTTATTAAATGTGATGTCATCCCTATTTCCTAATTATACCCAGCTTGGTTAAGGATAAAGATGTAAATAGGAAGCTAAGTTATTAAAGATAACAAAAAAATTCAGGATCTGTCATTAGCAAGAAATCAAGGGAGATTTCATAAATCTTTGGCTACTTTGGCTGACATAATAAACATGCCAGATCCAAACAGTGCAAGTAACACTCTGTTATACAACCAGATGAAAGAAAGAGTATCCGAAAAGAGAGGGGCACCAGGGTGTCTCAGTCAGTTAAGCATCTGCCTTCAGGTCAGGTCATGATCCCAGGGTCTGAGGATGGATTCCTGCATCAGGCTCCCCGTTCAGGGAGCCGTGAGGTAGGGATGGAGGGAGAATCAGGCTCCCCATTCAGGGGGAGCCTGATTCTCCCTCCATCCCTACCTCACGGCTTGTGCGCTCCCAGGCTCGCTCTCTCTTCCTCTCTCTCAAATAAATAAATGAAATCTTAAAAAAAAAAAAAATGAAGTGTTGAGAGTTCCCAGCACCATCTTCACTAAAAAGTAGTAAAGTCAAGTTAACATTCTGATGCATGAGATCCTTCCTGGATCTGGTCTCAAGTTCTCCACAAGCTTTATTTCACCATTGTCAAAACCCACAGGAGATATCTAAACATACTTGCACTAAAATTATCTAGAAGTCCTAACTTAGATAATTCAAGTCCAACACACTAAGACTTACTCAACTTACTCATAGGTGAATCTGTTCAAGTCCTACTTACTCTGCACATTTCTAACAAGCTTGGCATTCTAATTCCCATTCTCCAGATAATTAACAGTAAAAATATGGAATGTGAATGAAGTGCTAGAGACACCAATATTGTTAACAAGGATAGATGTCCTCTAGCACCATAGGAGGAATTCTAAAAAACACCAAAGTAGACATGAAAATGAGATAATCTGAAACCACTTAGGAGAGTGGCAAATAACCCTATATTCCCAAGGCCATCCCAAGGCAACCACCCCTTCACGGGAAAGAATAATAATAATAGACACTGCTAATCTTGACCCTGAGCTATGAAGAAAAGTCTCAATCTGCTGGGGACATTCTGTATAAGAAAGCCAAGAAGTATTCAAATAGCTCTAATCTATAAAGACTTTCCTCAAAGTGGTTAATCATTTTTGAAAGTGTTGACACATAAAGGGCGAGGCTCTGGTCACTTGGGGAGCTGTCTTATAAGAAAAGCTCCCTTCTCCCACACCATCAGTTAATGAAGCACTGCATATGTACACTCCATGTCGGAAGCCATTCCAAGGACAGCATTCCAAAGTCAGCTATAACAACAAACAACAGATGTCCTGAAAAGGCACAGATATTTCTTCCCCACACCCAAACTGTTTAAGCAGGGGGGGAATAAATAGACACACAAAAAAAGTGTGTGACCAGATAAGCAAACTATCAAGGAGTTGAAAAACAAAATTTCAAGTTTCCAATGAAGGCACAAGAGCACGCACACACACACACAAAAAAAACCATTCTCATTTTTTCATTTTTACAAAGAAGGAACCAAATAAATTTCCCTTTGTATAAATGCCAGGTCCAGAGACAGCTCTTCCACCATGAGATGATGAAACCTGAAGAACTTCCTCAAGGGAGTAGACACTTCCAAGCAGCAAATTTTCATTTTAAAATAAGCATATTTAATGCTATTTTCTCCAGTTACAACAATGTGAATGGCTGTTAAATACTAAATTCTAGTTTCTAAATCCTGTAATGGAGGCAAAACAGCCCACATTCAGGGTAGGGTCAGGTGAGGGTATGAATCCTCCACTTCCAGCCCCTAGTACCAAATTACTAAAATCCATCAACTTAGTGCAAAACAGGACCAAGACATCTGGCTGAAATGCAACCACTGTGGCCAACCCTGAAGTGTCATAGTGTGTTTCCCACCATCACAGCAGGCTATTTACTTACGTATTTATTTATAACTTCTTCTTCACCTGCTTCTAGAAAGACCCTGAGGATCCTGGCTGATGAATGGCCTAAAAGACCAGCCCTGCAATTTCTTCACACATTTACTTTACAACCTGAAAAAGTTTAATGGAAAAACCACACTCTCATCCAAACTGTCCAGAATACATGTAATGATAGCAAGAAGGATGAAGCAATCCAGTGATTCCTACCTTATCCTTACCTTGTCCCTTCCATGGCATACAAGAGTAGGGTGGCCAACTCCTCCTGATTTGCCCAGCACTTTTCCAGTTTAAAAACTGGAAGTCCCACATCCTGGACCCCCCACTCCTGGGCAACTGGAACAGTCAGTCATCCTACATGGAAAACAGCGACATTCACACATCCCATGGCAGTCCAGAAATGTGGTTACACACAACCCCTTGACTTTTTAGTTCAGGGACACTGAACTGTGAGTGGGAGTCTGTCAGTCAGACTTGGGTTCAAATCCCATTTCCTCCACTTTCCAGCATTGTGAAATTAACCTCTCTAATCCCCAGTTTCTACACTTACAGGATACAGATAATAATGGAAACCTCCTCAGAGAACTGTGGGCCCAAACTAAGCTTTCTATTATATAAGGTATCTAATATTGCATCTCTTAGTTATATCATCACTTTATTTTATATCATAACCAGGCAATTTAAACACATTATTTGCAAATTTCATGATCCTAAACCAAGAATAAATCATTTCTCACAAGGCTCACAACTTAGACACACAGTTAAGAATTCTAGCATTAGGGGCACCTGGGTGGCTCAGTGGGTTAAAGCCTCTGCCTTCGGCTCAGGTCATGATCCCAGGGTTCTGGGATCGAGCCCCAAATCAGTCTCTCTGCCCAGTGGGGAGCCTGCTTCCTCCTCTCTCTCTGCCTGCTTGTGATCTCTGTCAAATAAATAAATAAGATATTAAAAAAAAAGAATTCTAGCATTAGGGACACCTGACTGGCCCAGTCACTTAAACATCTGCCTTAGATTCAGGTCACGATCCCAGGGTCCTGGGATCAAGTCTTGCATTGGGCTCCTTGCTCAGCGGGAACCCTGCCTCTCCTTCTGCCTGTCACTCCCCCTGCTTATATTCTCTCTCTTTCCAACAAAAAAATAAATAAAAATCTTTGAAAAAAAAGAAGAAGTCTAGCACTAATAACCAAAAACATGACATCACCACCAAAAAAACCAGGAAAGGCCCTTCTTTGCACTCCAATCAAACTGACCAAGAAAAATAACCCAGAAGTTTACCACTTGAACAAAAAAGTAAATTTTCTTCCACTGGTTCCCTGTCAATAACTGCATTCTCTCTTTTCTGCTCTGCACATCTAGAAGAGCTCTCTATTTGTTATCTACATCACCAACACTGCTGCCAAGATATGGAAGCATAGAAGCAACCTGAGTGTTTATCCACAGATGAATGGATAAAGAAAATGTGGGGGGTGCCTGGGTGGCTCAGTGGGTTAAGCCTCTGCCTTCGTCTCAGGTCATGATCCCCGGGTCCTAGGATCAAGTCCCGCATCGGGCTCTCTGCGCAGCAGGTAGTCTGCTTCCCCCCTCTCTGCCTACTTGTGATCTTTCTCTCTCTGTCAAATAAATATATAAAATCTTGAGGGAAAAAAAAGAATGTAACATAAAAAAAATGTGGGATGATAGACAGATAGATAGACAGACAGATAATAGTGTATTACTCAGCCATAAAAAAGAATAAGATCTGGGGCGCCTGGGTGGCTCAGTGGGTTAAAGCCTCTGCCTTCGGCTCAGGTCATGATCCCAGGGTCCTGGGATCTAGCCCCGTATCGGGCTCTCTGCTCGATAGGGAGCCTGCTTCCTCCCTCTCTCTCTGCCTGCCTCTCTGCCTACTTGTGATCTCTGTCAAATAAATAAATAAAATCTTAAAAAAAAAAGTCCTTGTTTAAAAAAAAGAAGATCTTGCCATTTGGGACAACCTAGAGGGTACAATGCTAAGTGAAGTAAGTCAGTCAGAGAAAGACAAATTCCATGATTGCACTCATATGTGGAATTTCAGAAACAAAACAAACAAACAAATAAAAAAAGAGGGGGGGAAAATGGACACCTAAATACAGAGAACAAACTGGCATTCACCAGAGGGGAGGCAGGCATATGGGGATGGGTGAAACAGGTGAAGGGGCTTAGGAGTACACTCATCTTGATGAGCACTGAGTAACATAGAGAATTGCTGAATCATTATACTGTACACCTGAAACTAATATAACACTGTATGTCAACTATACTTGAACAAATAAATAAAGAGGCCAAGTTAAACAGACATTTTTCCCTCTTCCCTGTTCATGTAAAACAGCAGACTATCTCTATATGGAGAAAAAAGTAGAATGAAATAAACAGAATAAATAGAAAAGTAGAATAAAATGTATCAACCCAAGGCATGACACTAGAGAGCCAACAATGCTCACATGACCAGTGCCAAGTTATGTGAACAGCCCTCAAGCCCAAGAAGCAAAGTCCTGAAGAAAAACATACACTAGGTATAGTCTCATGTATGAAAAGAGTATCCCCGTCCCTATCTTTCTAGCACAAACACTGTGTCACACCTTCCTTTAACTTCTTAAATTATTTCTCCTTCACATGGAAAGGATGGCAACATACACACAGGTATTCGTGCTAGCTTCAAGATGAAAGTGATGTTCAAAGACCTCATTTATGGGGAGATTCTTTTTTCATATGCATGAAACGTGGAAATTAAACAAGTTGTATTTTTCTTATGGCTCTCAGCCACATTATGACTTCTGGGATAATTATTTATATTGTTTTGCACACCAGAGTATATGCTTCCAAAGAAAAGTGAGATGGGAGGGCTGTCATTAGCTCATATGGTACCTTGTATAAATTATAAAAGGAAGTCCCTTCCTCAAGACACTTTACTTCTGACTGCCAGAAAACTGTTACAATATGCTTTTGTTGGAACAAGGAGCTCTGCTGCCATCTTTTAACAAACTCATAATATATATGCAAATCTATACTGTCCATGATATACATGGCACCCCCGAGTTGTACCGTGCCTAATCTACACAACTATACATTGATTCTGGACAATGTCCCTTCATCTTCGCTAAATCAGAGTACTTCAGATAAACTACTTGTGATCTGTCTAAAAATTGTCCTGACAAGTCAGATTTATATATTGCTTGTGTAGGTGTGTGATTGCATGTGTGCATGTATGTACCCATGTTATATATTATTTTTTAATGAATTTTGCAACAAAGAGAGAGAGAGAATTGTCGTCAGGTTAGATTACTGACCCAAAACTATGAGAACAGCTATTCTTGATATATCAGGATAAGAAATTTAAAAATACATGCTTTTTTATAAGGCATTGTCATGGTGGGAGAAAGAGGAAAGGGGAAAAATCAGAAGTCCCAAAGCAACCAATTTATTCCCAAGACAAAAATATTTGTTCTTACCATGAATGATCAAAAATTTTACTAATGGTCATAAAAATAATTGCCCCATTTCAAAATACACTTGCTATATAGCACAGGAATAAAGTTTACCATGTGAGCTTCTTTAAATAGTTTTACGTTAAGCTGCCATCAACTTCACCTTTCCCACCTTTAGATTCTGGCCTCTAAGTGAGACCATTAAGAGTTCGCAAGGTCCAGGATAATGGGTTTTCCAGAAATGGGATCCCAGTTGCCCAAGCATCAGGAAGGCCAGACCACAAGAGCCACAGCTTAAAGAAAGTAAAAAATTCAAAAATGAAAATCTGTAAACAGGGAGATTTTTTACGGTCCACTCTACTTACAGAGCACTGACTCAGACATATTGCTTTTCCTCATCCTCTTATATCATTACTACAAGTAACAGTAAGTACAACAAGGCCAAGAAAAACAGCTTTATAAAGAAAGGGAGGGAAGGCAGCCCAGTGAGATTCTAGTAATGGCCAGGGCCAGTAATGGCCCTTTTCCCTGCTTTAGCTGAATTCTCTCCCTTTATTCTCACAACACAGGTTTTCTCAGTCCCATTTTACAGAAGAGCAAGCTGAGTCTCAGAGAGATTGAACAACTTGCCCAAGGTCACACAGCTATTAATGATAAGCCATGTCTGACTCCACAGCTCTTGCCTTTTTGCTATACCACACTGCCCTGAGCAGAGTTTTAGGTCAGCACTTCTCAAAATATTTATGTGCTCACAGGTCTCCTGCAGATTTTGTTATAAAACAGATTCTGATTCCAGAGGCCCAGGGCAGAGCCTGAGATGCTGTATTTCTAATTGTGGTGGTTGGGCCACATTTTGAGTAGCAAGGTTTTTGACCAGTGGTTCTCAACTAGGGACAGTTTTGCCCCCCAGAGGACATCTGGCAATGTGTGGGGACATTTTTGATTGTCTCAACTGGGGGTGGTGATGCTACTGAATTTTGACAGGGATGTTGCAAAACATTCTACAACATACAGGATCCCCTCCCTCCCAGCAAAGAATTATCCATCCCAGAATGTCAACAGTAACTCAGTTGAGAATCTCTGCTTTAGAGGTCCTAAGCTCATTTAAACTTCTTCCAAAGCTGCTGTAGTTTTGCAAACTTGCAGCGGGGTCAAAGGTTGCTCCAGTACTTCATAAATTCTCCTTGAAGTCTGATAGAAAAGTTGATACCATGCAACTGATAGCTAGAGTTTGACGAAGTTTAATTTCCTCACAAATATTCCACCATCACACTGAAGAAAATCAAATCAGCTGATTATAAAGAAGGGTTTCACAGACTGCCTGGAGTTTCTGTAAAGGTCCTTGTTTCGTAGCACTAGATTTCACAATTGAAAAACCGAAAGATAAGGTTATTTTTAGATGCAAATTTTATAATTTCCTGTTCTGACAGTTCAAACATTTACCCTGTTGACAAGGATCACACAAAACTATCTCTTACTATTCAGCATTAGTTATAGCGACTGACCATCAATATTGCTGGGACACATTCAACTCCCAAAAAAAAGATATGGCCATATGACTGATAAAGAAATCAGATATGATTTCTTTATAAGAAAAAAGATATGGCCATATGACTGATAAAGAAATCAGTCATTCATCTAGATCTTTAATATTTATGGCACCAAAAAACTAGTTCAATTTTAATTTTTGTTTACTGAAATAGCCATACTTTATTGTCTTCAAATGTCATTTTGTTTGATTATGGCATTATGCTTTAAGAAAACTGCATGTTTGAATATAATGGGGTGTTGAATATAAATTAAGGTGTGGTTAAAATCATATAGCTTTTTGGAGGAGGCAAGGGAGGTCTAAGAAAGAATATGATATGTGTCACATTTTATGGGGCTCCTCCCCATAAAATGAGGACAGTGCTAGATCCTATGGATGTTCTTCATCTGGATATTCACAGTCAAGTAAGTGGATATTTAATAATTTCTTTAAGAAATAAGCACAGGCAGGGATCTTAATTCAGTCTAGGGTGAGAGAGAGTAAAAGTGAGGACTTCTGAGAAGGTAATGCCTGGGCTGAATAATGCAGGACAAATAAAGGTTGGTCAGGTAAAGTTGGAGGAGGAAAGGTGCCCCAGACACTAAGGGGAGCTGCACAAACACAGACACAGAACCCAAAGGCCAATTATTGAGCAAAGCAGTTGGAGTTTGAGGTGACTGGAGCAGAGGAGAGAGAAAGAACAAGAAGACCGGAAAAACAGGGAAGGGCCTTATGAGCCAAGTTCAAAAGTTTGTACTTTGTCCTCCTGGCAATGGAGAATATGGAAAGGATAGACTTGCATTTGACAAAGATGATTATGATAGCAGTGTGAAGAAGGAACTGCAAGAGGTACAAGCAAGGAGACTAGTTACGAGGACCAGACCAAAGGTAAGAGCAATGGAAAAGAAAAGCCACAGGCAGATCTAAAAGTCTATAGAGATAAACAAGACTTAGTGATAGAGTGGATAAAGGGGATGTGGTAGGCTGAATAATAGTCTCCCAAAAATGGCCATATCCTAATCCCCAAAACTTGTGTATAGGTTACCTTACATGGCAAGAAGGACTCTAAAAATATGATTGTTAAGGATCTTGGGAGGGGAAGATTATACCAGATTATTGGGGTGGACCCAATGTAAGCACAAGGATCTTCCTAAGAGGGAACTGGGAGGGTCAATCAGGAGGAGGGAAATGTAACAACAGAAGCATAGGTCAGAGAGAGAGAGAGATTTAAGGCTCTAGGAAGGGGGCATGAGCCAAGGATTGCAGCTGGCCTCTAAAGGTTGTGAAAGGCAAGGAAATGAATTCTTCCCTAGAGCCTTCAGAAAGGACACAGAGTTGCCAACACACTAATCTTAACACAGTGAAATTGATTTCAGACTTCTAACCCCCAACTGTATGAGAATAAATTTATGTTGTAAACCACTAATTTTGTGGTAATATGTTACAGCAGCAATAGGAAACTAATACAGGAGTGATGGAGAAAGAGAAATTGATGAAAACTCCCAGTATCTAGATTGGGTAGGGAGCTAAACAGTGGGAGGCAGTCAGCAAGACAGAGAACAGGGGGAACATCAGTTGGGAGGAAGATAAGAAGTTCCATTCTGGACAAGCTAAATTTAAGATGTCTCTGCAACCCATAAGATGCTCACTAGAAAGTTACATGTATGGCCCTGGTGCTCAGGAAAGGGGTCCAGATTGGGGATGGAATTTTCCACAAACTTGGTACTCAGTGTATGTTGAATTAAATCTACCGGATTTTCATCTTCTTTTGAGAAAAAGGTTAGCTGCAGGAAAATTACCACTCCTATTGTAATGAATATAAGATACACTATGAAGAGTAATTATTTCTACAGGCAAGAATAGGATAGTGGGGGGGGGGAGAATAGGATAGTGGAAAGAACTCTATTCAGATTCTAACTCTAACATGGTAGCTATGTGACCCTGCAAGTCACACCTATTCTGTGCCTAAGATTCCTCATCTATAAAGGGAGAGTAAGTCCTAACTGAGACTGAATATATAATGAGTGACTGGCACTTAGTTGAGTGTCAAGTACAAAATAAGTGCTCAATAAACTATTATAGTTATATTTATCTTTATAATATTTTATATATTATAGTAATTTTATATAAATATATAATTATATAATATGTAATTATATTATACATAATTATAAGTACTACATATGTACAACTCATTAAAAATATTTTGATGAATCATAACAATTTTTGTGTCCTCCCAAAAGTTGTAAAAACTTCTAATTATTTCATGCTTTCTTTCCTCAGTCATGCTCTAGATACATCAAACACTTTGGTCAATTATTATATTATATTAAAGATGTATAAGAGGGACGCCTGGGTGGCTCAGTTGGTTAAGCGGCTGCCTTCGGCTCAGGTCATGATCCCAGCGTCCTGGGATCGAGTCCCACATCGGGCTCCTTGCTCTGCAGGGAGCCTGCTTCTCCCTCTGCCTCTGCCTGCCTCTCTGTCTGCCTGTGCTCACTCTCTCTCTCTCTAACTAATAAATAAATAAAATCTTTAAAAATTTAAAAAAAAAAACCAATACTCTTTAAAAAAAAAAAAAGATGTATAAGAGGATCTTGTCACAAGAGGCAGATGTGTATCAATAATGATAAACCTGATCTGTCAGAATCTACTGTGTGCCAGGTGCTTGTAATACTAAAGATGAGTAAGATGTGATTCCTACTCTCAAGAAATGCCCAGTCTTGAGAAGAGATATAGGTAGGTAGACAGACATATAGATATATAGAGATAAATACATAACAATAAGTAAACTAACATTCATTGAGCACCTACTATGTGCCAGCCCTTATACATATTCATGCATTACATGTAAGTTACCTATTACATGTATTACATTCAAGTTTATTCAAACCCTGTGAACGAGATATTTACCACACAATATAATCTACTCTATAACATTCTGGAGCAATTACAAAGTGAACCTAGGATGGTGGAGAGAAGGTCACTCTGGAGTTTGCACAGCTCCGTACAAAAACCTGTGCCCCAACAAGTGACCTCTAAAATGCCATCAGGTGAGGTTTAATTCTGAAGACAGAACTCAGTGATTTGTAAAGGGAATATGGACTTGCTTTACAAGGAGACCAACTGATGTGACTGTAACTCTGTAATTCCTGCTTATCCTCTCCTCACCTTTCTTCAAAGAAGCATAAATGACATTTGTTGAGCCAAGCCTTGTGCAAAGTGCTTTGTATAGGTCATTTCATTTGAGGCCAAAGAATAATCTTGCACAGGTGGATGAAAAGGCTTTACAGGAAGCAGAGAAAACTGCTGATTAAAATTATATTAGGCCAGAAGTCTCCTATAAATTTCACTAGCATTCTTAGGTCTCTTGCAAAAGCCCAGAACTTCTACTTGGAACACAACAAGAAAGACAATTAACCCCATAAAACAATGCAGATGAAAACAAAAAGGGAAGAAAATGACTGAGGTTAAAATAAAAGAGAGGGAAACTGACATATTAAGAGAAAGCGCTTATATGAAAATTATAAATTAAGTCATAATATGAGTCGGATCAGAAACCTAAATAGAAAAGGAAAGTTTCAAAGAAAACAAATCAGATATGGAGAGGAATTGGGTGGGAAGAAATGACTAGAAATTATTTTGACTTTCTATAGAACAGTAGATACAATAGTTGTCAACTCTGAGGTCAAGTCCCCTGTGAGGTCTTAGGCAAGCTACTTAGCTGCCCTGATGAAGTAATGGGACAATGTCAGCACCTACACCTTACAGGGTTGCTCTGAGGAGTAACTGAGTACAGCACTCAGCTCTGTGCCTGCACCAGAGAGTCCTATTTTTTACAATGGCGGCAACAATGATTTATGCTGTTTATAGCACCCTGCTGGGGCCTCCCATGACACTCAATCAGCCTTTCTCCGTGTGATAGCCCTCAGACAGACCATGCCACACAGATTTCTCAAGAGGCTACCATGATTTCAGAAAATGTGGTCATTTTAGACCATGCTCCTTAAGTCCTCTCACATTTGTGTCTGTGAGGCAACCAAGCAAAACACCAGTATGCAAAGATAACCACAACCTACAAAAAGGGAAAAACATGAGTTCTTCAAAGAGATTTCATGTCTTCTGGAGAATCCTGTGTCATGTGTCAGAAGTCCCCATTCAGCATAAGCATCCTCAAATCTCCACTAAACTCCTGTGATCCCTCTCCCTGTAACAGTTGCTCAAGAGGCAGCCTAAGAATATCCATTGAGGTTAGCACCTGGAGGGTTTTTCAGGCGTCTCAAGCTTCCAGTGTGGAACTGGCAAAGATCCAGTCATGTGCAACATTCTGTCTTTTAAAGCAACTAAAGCTTGAGTCCTTAAAACCAGCTAAATCTTGACATGCCTCATAAAAGTATTGCAACAGAGACTGTTGGCAGGAATACCATTGGGTATCATGAAGCCATGGCGGAATACCTATATTAAGTGTTATTTCTGCTGTCTCAGGCACAGTCAGGTTCTGCCTCTTCCTTGCTGTATGGACTCTGACAAAAGGAAAAAGATCTGCACTGCCCTTTAAAAGAAAATCACCTAGTAATGCATTCCTGTTTGGATGTGGATGGAAAAAGCAATACTTTAAAGATCATTTGTCTGAACCAGGATTAATCTTCAGCATGCTAAAAAGTGCTCACAGGTGGTGAGGGAGCTCTTGATTTCAAGTGATTAAATCTAAAGAGGTGTTCTTTTTAGCAACTATTTAGAGAAATATGTTTAAGTCTGGCCAAGAAATATAAAAAGAAATTGGCACTAATAAACCCCAAAGAACCTAAGGTTAGAGAAGCAGCTAATCTCCATAAATAGGTTTCTGAGTGGGGGAGGTGTTGAGTGGTGATAAAGCATTTCCTTTGTATATGATCACTGGACCCAACGTGTGGCACTTGGAGAACACAGAAACTCTGCCACTCATCAGTGGAATTCTCTGGGAGAAGAGAACTTCCCTCCATTAAAAACTTTTAAAAACATGCACTAATTCATGCTGACAGTCCAAATCCTCCCATCAAACTTCATTAAGTGATCAGGCTGAGTTCAAACATATATGCAAGATAAAGAGGAAAACCCAAGTCTAGAGAAAACTGGGGAAGAGGGAAGGATAGTGAACAAAATCCTACAGTCTAAACTTAAAGTTTTAGAGTCAGGAAAAGAGGGTAAAACTAGAGAACTTGGTCAAGTGGGTCAAAAAGTAAAGGTTTCAGTTGCATAAAAAGCCAAATATGAGTTCAGACTCTGTAGTGTGATACACATAAATACTTGCTGCTATTTTAATATTTGCCTTTACTTGAGATTTAGTAAGAATCTGCCTGAGGCAAGATTTTTTAATAGTAATAATAAAAATACTTAATAGTACTTATAGAAAAGCATGTGTGGTCATGATGTTTTAAAGGAGAGAAAGAAAAGGTAATTCTGAACATCTGTACTACATTTCCACACGGTAAAACTACCACACTCCAAAACTATTCTGAAGTTTTGTGGAGCTAGGGAAGGGGTGGATAGCAGTTCATGTAGAGAAATGTTTATTGAAAAAACAGAAAGGGAGACTCAGAGGCCATTTGGGGGAAAGCAGGGACGACAACCTTGACCGTAAAATAGAACCGCTGATTAATAGTGAGAGTCCAGTAGTCAAAAAAGTGAAGTTATGTGTCTTCTCAGACCCATAATTATTACCTCCATAAATACTCCTGAGAATCAAACGTCTTTTATTTTCACAAAATCCAGCTTTCCCACTTGGTATCTAAGATCAGAACACCACACCCAACCCCTCCCTTAGATTTATTTTCTAGGACTTGCCTAATTCCCAGCCCTATGTTTCCTGAGAGGGAAGAGGGGGTAGTCAGAGGTAGCTTCTCTTTCAATTTCTCTCTCTCTCTCTCTCTCTC
>RCUC01165284.1:0-53266 GCA_003697995.1 Taxidea taxus jeffersonii
ATAAGTATAGAGTTTTCCAAAGCTACCTGATAAGTCATGTCACAACAAATTGAATGTAGAAATAGATACAAGAATCTTAACCGTCTTCTATTAAGCCAGACTTTAAAGAGATTTTCAAAAAATGGGAAATAATTCCATCTCCTAAATTAATTTTGAAAAAAAATATAATTGTTACTAATATTAACAAAATACTTAAAATATTAATAAAATATATTATTATTAACATGTGATGTTTTATTATTTTCAATGAATTAATAAACATAAATTTTTAAATTGTTTTAATTTTCAATAAAGTAAATATCACCAATATCTCATATGAACAAAACGTTATGACATCAATAATAATTTTTAAGAATACAAAGTGGTCTTGAGACCAAGAAGTTTCAAAACTGCTGCATTAGAGCATTGATGTTGTCTACATGGATCAAATCTGGTTCACAGGTAGAGAGAGAGAAGCATTCTTCTTGTACTTGACCTGGTGTTCTCTGTGCAGCTTCTTGAGCTTTCCAACATCATGGTAGCTGGGTTCCAACAAAGAAACATCCCCAGAGTCAGTATTCCAAGAAGATAAGGCCCAGTGTGCAAACACTTATCAAGCCTTATATTCCTACGACCAGGTCCAGGGTCAGTGTGGGAGGGAAATACACAAAGACATCAAAACTGGGAAGTATGGTTCATTGGCTATCACTGAAGTAATAGTCTACCTCAAGTGGATTTAGAACAAGGACTATAATTTTATTTTTATAATGAGAGGGTGGAGCATTCTGAACCACATGGATTAAAAATTGTACCTTACATAATATATATTCCACATTTTCCTCGTGAAGAATATATCAGATATATCAATTCATTCATATGAGATACTACCAAAATCATAGCAATTAAATGATTAAATCAGTTTTCTTACAAAAGTAGAGTGACCTGAAATTGGGTTTTTCCAAGGAAAGTCATGAATTCTATCTCCCTGATTAGATAGTAGCAGAGACTTTTTTCCAACATTCGGTATTTAAGGCGTTACAGTAAGACTCCACGAAAATTTGAAGACAATGTGGAGTTCACCTTCTGAAATAGAAACCAGCAAAAGCCAAGCCAATAACTAAGGGGTATGATCAGCCAAGTGGTTCGGTGTTTGTGAATGCATTGTTGATGATTAGGGAATATCTACTGAGTCCCATCATTGAGCCTAGAACATTTGTCAGATACAACTCAGGTGACTAGCCCATTTGTTCTATAAACTAAGACTGTAATATATGTGATCATAAAAATGCAAATTGCCATTACTTAACAGTCTGATGACAAATATGATGGTAGCAATGATGCTTTATAAAACTGATTAAAAGGGAAATAAAGGGTAAAAAAATTGTCACTGCAGTAAAACACTGAATGTATGAGTTATTTATTCCTTTTTTTGCTGAGTAATATTCTATAGTATGGATTTAACAGAATTTGTTTATCTACTTAAAAGTTAAAGGGCTTTGTGTTGTTTCCAGTATTTTTTTTTTCCTGATTATGAATAAAGCTATTATAACCTTTGTCTTTGTGTGGATATATGTTTTCATTTTCTGAGGGGTAAATACCTAGGTGAGTATATATGCAACTTTACAAGAACTAACATTGGACTCCATCAGTTTTACAAAGTTTAGTCATTCTGATAGGTATGTAATGGTATCTCATTGTGGCTTTAATTGGCATTTCTCTAATTATAAGTAATTCTGAGCATGTTTATTTCCCATACATATATTTTCTTTGGTGATCTTTTCTTTTCAGATCTCTTGCTTAGTTTACAACTGAGTTGTTTGTTTTCTTATTATTGGGTTTTGAGAATGCCTGTAAATTCTGGGTTCAAGTTCTCTATCAGATATGTGTCACAAACCTCTCTTTCCAGTCTGTGGCTCTTCATTGTGTTCAAAGCATCTTTTAAATTTTGATGAAATCCCCTTTATTACCCTTTTTCTTTTTATATATCTTGCTTTTTGTGTCCTAAGAAATCTTTGCTTGTCCCGAGGTCACAAGAAGTTTTCTTGTATTTTTTCTTCTAGGAGTTTTATCGTTTTAGATTTAACATTTAGGTCTGTGATCTATGAATTTCTTCTATGTGTTCCCAGGTATGGGTTAGGGTTCATCTTCACATATGGATGTTCCATCACCATTAGTTGAGAAGACTGAACATGTGCCATTCAGTTGCCTTGGCACCTTTGTCAAAAATGAAATGACCCACTGAATGCATCTGGTTATGGGCTGTATCTTATTCCATTAAACTGTTCATCCTTTTCCCAATATCACACTGTCTGGATTATAGTAACTTTATAGTAAATCTTGAAATCAGGTTGTATGCGTCCTCCAACTTGTTTTCCTTCTAAGGATTATTTTTGGTATCCCCCTTTTTGTCAGTAGTATGTTGGCTAAGTTCCTCTTCTGAGTCTCAAGTTTCCCACCTTTTAACATGTGAATCATAATCATGTCTACACCACAGAGTTGTTGGAAAGGTTTAAATTTTATAAATTATTTAGTAAGGTGCCTGGCACATTTTAACCTTTCAGTAACTGGTAACTGCTATTACTATTATTATTTTCATTTTGTAATTTGCATGGCAGGTTTTCTATTATTTCATCTGAAAACTTGTGCTTTGCTTTCTTCTGAAACATGAATGCACCTGCTACAATTCTTTTGTTTGTTTGTTTCTTGGTTTTTTGGTAGAGATTCATTTCCTGTAAAAAATTTTTCAGGAAAGGACTTTGTCTAGTTGAGGCATTAAAATATAAATTTGAAAAGGAGCATCCTGGCATGGAAATATTTCTTGAGTATCTCAATTTACTAAATTTTCATGGGAAATGATACTAAAAAACAGTGAAGATTAATGAAAGATGCCATTGACATTCTGATGGAGGAAGAAACAGCTTACACATCAGGAGGAAGATTCCGGAGTCAGAACTCAGTTAACTTGTGTCGTGACTTGCAACTTCCTAAATATGAAATCTTGAATGCATTCTTTTATAGTTTCAATTGACTCATCTACTCCAGGTCTCATAGGGTCTATGGTGAGGATAAGTGAGTTGATGGCTATGAAAGTGCCTTATAAAGTGTAAAATACTAAATCCATGATTCCCAAACTACATGCCAAGGTACCCTGGATGGTGCAATGAAGTCATAAGGGTGCTGTGGCTTATTTTAATGTTTCTTAGGAAATATCTGTTGAACACTGTGTGAATCATTATAGTATGTTATTTGGCCCTAACTACTTAATAAATAAAAATGTTAGGTATGCATTTTGGTGTAGAGCCTGTGAAAAAATTACTGAGTCATTAATTGTACTATGAATGGGAAAGTTTGGGAACCTTGGTGATAAACATGCATTTTCATGAAAGCTTTGTAAGTGCTGGGCTCTTGTGCCTGGGATAAATGTGAGTTATTATTTTTGGTGGTTTAGTTACTTAATAATCTTTGATGTGAATTTCTGGTGTAAAAAGCCTTAAAACCCGTGTCAGGAAATATTACCAGAAGTATTAGGACAAACTTGTAGCATCATTAGATATTTAAATGGCCTGGCAAGCAACCACTCCCCTTCCCTTTACCTTCCCGCAAAACACAGAGTGATCTCATGTGCTAACTGCTGCTGCATATCTTAACTTAATTAGTCTCTGCCACATCTTGAGAGAAGCATTTTTCATACTCTGTTGCAGATACAGGCACAGGTTGGAGAGGTTAAGGGACTGAACCAAAGCCACAGAGCTAAGTGACAGATGTTTGACCCTAGCCCTATTGTGCCTTAAATATGGTCTGCTAAGAAGGCCAAAGATTGTAGGGGAGGGAGTCCTAAATGAGTAATTTACCCCTATTTATTTCTAAATTTATCTATATTGTTTTCAAAGTCTCATTTTGATCTTAAACTATTTGAGGAAAAGTGCTTGGTGAGGTTGGATGGAGCTTACCTATAATTATTCTTCAATTCTTAATAGCATGACCATGTGTTCCTATAGCCAAAACTTAGCTCTACCAAAATCTGCATGTTATAGACCCAAGAAACTATAAAAACTCAGTTTTTGTTAAGTGCAAAATGTTACACAGATTTTTTTTAATATATAAAAAATAAAAAGGGGGATAAGATGTTCAAATAAAAAATTCAATCTCCTTTTTTCAAAGAACAGTAATGATTTCATGATGTGGCAAGTTGCCATCATTACCAGAAGACATATGGTTTCATATATACAATTGGTGAACTAAGGATGCTTGTTCAAACATTCTGGCCATGCAGCTTTCCAGGGCTGTAGTGACTGGTTCATAATGAGAGGCAGAACTTGCCAGGACTGGAATCCTTCTACATTTTGTGATATCAGCCAAGGAACCCATGGTCTGTCTGCACTGGCCTCTACATCCTGCCTCATCACCTGGGTACCCTCTCTGGATAGCCTGCCCTTCAGCTGTACATAACCACCTGCACTTATCCCCACCAACACCTGCTTTTAGGTTTTTGTGCTGTCACTCTTCTTTTTGTTCTGAGCCAGTGCTCTTCAGTAGAAATTTTTGTAATGATATCCAGTATGGTCAACACTAGCCTTATGTAGGTATTGAGCACTTGAAATGTGACGAATATGACTAAGAAATTAAATATGTATTTCTTTGGTTTTTAGTTAATTGAGATAGGCACCAGTGAATAGTGGCTACAGTATTGGGCAGTACAGTTCACATGATCTTTCCCTTCTTATCTTCCTCTTCCATTTCTAGATCTTTACTATCAGGTCACTTCCGACTCATTTCTCAAGATTTAAGAGTTGGTCTCTTGCAAAGCTTTCCCAAACCTGGCTGCACCTTCTCCCTCTAAAGCCACATTCAGAGTTCCATGGCCCCATCTTTGCACCCATGACAAAGTCTTTCCTGGATTCTAGTAGCACTATGATAAAGATTTTGTCCTCCAAACTGGGAGCTCTGTGAAGTTTTTAGATGATGTCTTTGAAACTCCCAGTATGCAACATACCACATTATAGTTGGTCAGTTCCTTCTTATGGATTAAATAGGAGTGGATTCAGTGAGCCTTTCAGTTGTGAAATTCTGTGGGTAAGTAGGAGAGAGATTGTGGAATGTTACACTGACACCACCAATGAATAAAAAAGATACTTTTCTTTACCTAAGGGGAATTTTAGGCCCACCCATAGGATATTGTATTTAGTTAGATCTCACCTTTAAAATGATCATATTGAAGGCTGTAATTTCTCTTAACATTGTTAAGGAACTTAACATAGCATTCTGCATTACTGTGTCCAGTTCTTGGCTCGCCATTGCCAGGACGGTCTAATTTTTGTAGAGCTAAAGGCACATATTTCTGGAAGTGGTAAACCAATATCTCAGGTTAGGAGAAATTGAAGAAACCATCTTAGAAAGTTTATGTGGGTATCCCAAACTCCTCACCACCCCCCTTATCTCTAGAGGTGAAAATTGAACAAGCTGAATATCTTCCCTAAGGCAAGGCCAAAAGCTTATACAAAGGAGTCGTTCCAGTGCCATTTTATAGCATCTCCCAAGGCTAACGAGATCTATTCTTTTCTTTTTTTTTTTTAAAGATTTTATTTATTTATTTGTTAGAGAGAGAGAGAGAGAGAGAGAGCGAGCACAGGCAGACAGAGTGGCAGGCAGAGGCAGAGGGAGAAGCAGGCTCCCTGCCGAGCAAGGAGCCTGATGTGGGACTTGATCCCAGGATGCTGGGATCATGACCTGAGCCGAAGGCAGCTGCTTAACCAACTGAGCCACCCAGGCGTCCCGAGATCTATTCTTTTTAACTTGGTTAAGACAACATAAGCTATTTTCTATCTTTCTTCTCTTTGTTTCCCTAAGGGTTTTTAGAAATACTAATACTTTGGCCCTTTTATCCAAGGGACATATGTCTGCTCATTTAATACAAATATGGAATTCTAAATCAATTGTGAAGATAGTAGCAAACCCATTAAAAGTTTTAAAACAAAAATATTTTCCCAAAACAAATAATAATGAGTATAAGTACTACTAATAAAACGTAAGCCTTTTGTACCAGGTTGAGCACTTCACCACTGTTTGTCTCATGTTATGTAGTTGGGGTGAGGGGAAGGAAATTTTTATGTCTTAGAACTAAGATTAGTGTATATATGGGGCACAAATTCAAATAGCATGCCATAATGCTTAACATTTGGAAAGATGTTCTTATGCTTAAGTAATAGGTTTAGGCTCCTGGCACTCAATTAAAATAATGTATATTTAGTTTATGATTAACAGGTCTTACGTTGCCTTCCCCCCTCCCCCAAAATTCATATCCAGACGTTTGAAAGTCTTCAAAAGCTTTGTTTAGCATCAAAGCATTTTCACTTAAAAATGTTAACATTCAAATGAGTCACATAGCAAGTGGATGACAAAAGATACGGCAGCAATGTTGTTGAAGGAATGAACAGTTTCAAGTTAACCAAGCCAAGCAAGATCTACTTGAATGAAGTCCACAGTTGATTCCAGACTCCTAAGTGGCGTTCCTGAGACACAAGGCCTACACTGTCATTGGCACTTTGAGTCATTCAGGTCACCAGGAGAAAAACTGGCCTAGCAGCATGTCCTATATGACTCAACCTGGTGTAGGTTTTAGTCAGGGGAGTGATTCTTTGATTGGAAATTTCAGTGATGGAAAAAGCAGCTTTTAATAGACAGTTTAACTGGATAATTAATCAATTTCATTAATGTTTTACTGTCCTTTTTTTCCTGACTCACCCAAGTCTGATCTCCTCCTTTAACTTTTTTTAATACTTTTTTTTCTTTTTATTTAAGCTTTATTTAAACATATAATGTAACCCCACCACCCTCTCCCAACCCCTCCGCCCCCCACCGCCCTCAGTTTGTTTTATGACATTAAGAGTCTCTTTTTGTTTGTCTCCCTCCCGATCCCATCTTGTTTCATTTTTTCTTTTCCTACCACCTTAACTCCCACCCCCGTTGCATCTCCACTTCCTCATATCAGGGAGATCATGTGATAGTTGTCTTTCTCCAGTTGACTTATTTCGCTAAGCATAATACGCTCTAGTTCCATCCATGTTGTCGCAAATGGTAAGATTTCATTTCTTTTGATGGCTGCATAGTATTCCATTGTATATATATACCACCTCTTCTTTATCCATTCATCTGTTGATGGACATCTAGGTTCTTTCCATAACTTGGCTATTGTGGACATTGCTGCTATAAACATTCGGGTACACGTGCCCCTTTGGATCACTACGTTTATATCTTTAGGGTAAATACCCAGTAGTGCAATTGCTGGGTCATAAGGTAGCTCTATTTTCAATTTTTTGAGGAACCTCCATGCTGTTTTCCAGAGTGGTTGCACCAGCTTGCATTCCCACCAACAGTGTAGGAGGGTTCCCCTTTCACCACATCCTCGCCAGCATCTGTCATTTCCTGACTTGTTCATTTTAGCCATTCTGACTGGTGTGAGGTGGTATCTCATTGTGGTTTTGATTTGTATTTCCCTGATGCCCAGTGATGTGGAGCACTTTTTCATGTGTCTGTTGGCCATCTGGATGTCTTCTTTGCAGAAATGTCTGTTCATGTCCTCTGCCCATTTCTTGATTGGATCATTTGTTCTTTGGGTGTGGAGTTTGCTAAGCTCTTTATAGATTTTGGATACTAGCCCTTTATCTGATATGTCATTTGCAAATATCTTCTCCCATTCTGTCAGTTGTCTTTTGGTTTTGTTGACTGTTTCCTTTGCTGTGCAAAAGCTTTTGATCTTGATGAAGTCCCAATAGTTCATTTTTTCCCTTGCTTCCCTTGCCTTTGATGTTGTTCCTAGGAAGAAGTTGCTGCGACTGAGGTCGAAGAGGTTGCTGCCTGTGTTCTCCTCAAGGATTTTGATGGATTCCTTTCTCATGTTGAGGTCCTTCATCCATTTTGAGTCTATTTTCGTGTGTGGTGTAAGGAAATGGTCCAATTTCATTTTTCTGCATGTGGCTGTCCAATTTTCCCAACACCATTTGTTGAAGAGGCTGTCTTTTTTCCATTGGATGTTCTTTCCTGCTTTGTCGAAGATTAGTTGACCATAGAGTTGAGGGTCTATTTCTGGGCTCTCTATTCTGTTCCACTGATCTATGTGTCTGTTTTTGTGCCAGTACCATACTGTCTTGATGATGACAGCTTTGTAGTAGAGCTTGAAGTCGGGAATTGTGATGCCACCAACTTTGGCTTTCTTTTTCAATATTCCTTGGGCTATTCGAGGTCTTTTCTGGTTCCATATAAATTTTAGGATTATTTGTTCCATTTCTTTGAAAAAATTGGATGGGATTTTGATAGGCATTGCATTAAATGTGCAGATAGCTTTAGGTAGCATAGACATTTTCACAATATTTGTTCTTCCAATCCATGAGCATGGAACATTTTTCCATTTCTTTGTGTCTTCCTCAGTTTCTTTCATGAGTACTTTATAGTTCTCTGAGTATAGATTCTTTGCCTCTTTGGTGAGGTTTATTCCTAGGTATCTTATGGTTTTGGGTGTAATTGTAAATGGGATTGACTCCTTAATTTCTCTTTCTTCTGTCTTGTTGTTGGTATAAAGAAATGCAACTGATTTCTGTGCATTGATTTTATATCCGGCTGATGTCGTCTCAGCCTGCTACTTCTCCACCATCTTGACTCCTCCCCTCCTCCTTTAACTTTTAAGAACTTGTGCTGCCTACTACAGATTGCCTTCAGTAGAGAACCATTTCATTCATTCATTCAGCAAATATTTACTGAGCATTTACTATTGGACAGGCACTGTTTCATGCACTGGAACTAAACCAGGATTAAAATTAAGTCCTTTCCTTTATGAAGCTTGCATTCATGCAGGGGCAGAGAGAAGATAAATAAATGAATAAACACGTAGAGTATGTCTAGTGCTCCTAGGTGGTAAAAAGAAAAATAAAGTGGGTTAAGAGGATAGAAAATGATTGGCACAAAGATTGCTCTTTCGTTTAGGATGGTTAAGGAAGGTCCCTTTGATTAGGTGATGTTTGAGCAGAGACCTGAGGAGGAGAGGGTATAAATCATATAGATTATCTGAAGGAAGGTTTTTCTAGGCAGAGGGAACAGCAAATGCAAGAGGCTGATAGCAAAGAGTGGGCTCAGAATATTTAAGAAAAAGAGGAGACCAATGTGATCAGAGCAGGACTGAGGGAAGGAAGGGCAAGGCAGAAAGCAGAGAAACAGGAGGCAATTGCAATGGCCAGCTGAGGTAGCCAAGTGGGCAAGGACCCTGGTAGGAGATAGATTTTACAGAGGTAGCCAGGACCAGATCACTCCCTCTGACTGAAATGGAAGGCCTCCCAGCATTTTGATCAGAAGGTTGTCCTGACATGTTTTAAACAGTTTCCTCTGGCTACTGTGAGAGATGATGTTGGGACAAGGATGGTAGCAGAGAAAGCAGCTAGTAAGCCATCGTAATGACCCAGAGATTATGATGGCTTGGGTTAAGATTCTAGAGCTGAGAAGTGAGAAGTGGTGAGAGTCTCGGTATATTTTGGAGACAAGGCCCTCAGGATTTGCTGGAGAATTAGATAGGAGTGGTACTAGAAAGAGTGAAGTCAAGGCTTCACCCTTTTTTGAAGGCTTTGGCCTGAGCAACTGGAAAGGTAATGATAGAGTTGCCATTGGCTGAGATGAATAAGACTGAAAGATGTGAAAACCTTTAAATTTTACTTTGGGGAGGACTGGAGAATCATGTGTTTAGTTGTAAACATTTTAAGTTTGAGGTTACTATTAGATGAGCAGATGGAAATGTCTAGTTTGAAGATAGATGTATGAATCTGGACAGAAGGCATATGGTCAATGTTGAAAATACAAAAATTGAGAGCCATAAGTTATGGACAGCATATAAAGCCAGGTACCAGAAGATATCCCTGAGGAGTGACTACATATGTAAGACATATGGAGGCTGGTGCGTATTGTGATGAGTTTTTCTGGAAGGGGGCTGATGAGAGACCAGTAGGAATAGGTTGAAGAGTTTGGGAGGGGAGGAAGTAGAGTCAGTGAACACAGAAGGTTGTTTTGAAGAGTTTTCTTGTAAAGGAGAACAAAGGAATGAGGCAGTAGATGTGCCAGTGTGTGGGTATGTGTATGTGGTGATCAAGATATGTAGCAATCAAGGCAAGTCTTCATCATGGCATGTTTCGATGCTTATGGCAATGGGCAGTGATCTTTTAAAGAGAGATCAATCACATTGGAGATTGAGAACATTCTTAATTGTGCTTTGTGAATGAAGATGACTGTAGAAAAGTGTCTTCATGAATGATGTAATCACTGCTTTCCCTTTGCTCCTATATTTTTTATTTGAACAAGTATAATAAACCATTATTTTATTCTGCCTTTTATAATATAAAAGTGACATACATTTAAAAAAATATTTACTGTGCACAGGAAATGTGCTGGTTTATTTTACTGAACTCTTACAATAATTATATGGGTATTTGTTCTTATTTTCATTTTACAGAAGAGGAAACTGAGGCTTGAAGAGATTATTGGTTATGCCCAAGGGCACAAAACTGGGGTTTGTGTTCAGATGGTTTTGACCACAGAATCTGAACTCTCGACCACTACGTGTTTACTTCCTTCTCCATTTATTATAACTGCATTAAGATGGGACTTGAATATTTGTGTATTATTTATACATTATTTGTCCCTGTTATGATATGCATTTAGTAGCTTCCCATTCCTTAAAGATTTTATTTATTTATTTGACAGAGAGAGAGAGAGAGAGAGAGATCACTAGTAGGCAGAGAGGCAGGCAGAGAGAGAGGGGAAAGCAGGCTCCCCACTGAGCAGATAGCCCAATGCGGGGCTCAATCCCAGGACCCTGAGATCATGACCTGAGCTGAAGGCAGAGGTTTAACCCACTGAGCCACCCAGGCACCCCAGTAGCTTCCCATTCTTAGGAAAGAAATAGGCACCGATACCTCAAGTTTTTGCTCCCAGTAGCTACCACACACCCCCAACCCTAAAAAGCACACGCACCCTTTCTTGGGTGCGTGTGCTTTCTTGCTGCGACTGCAGCATTGTTTCCTATATAACTGAGATGATCTGCATCAACATTCGCTATTTGGGGGAACCAGTAAAGGATTCTCTTGAGTATTTCTTAGGCACCTATATAATGACATACATAAAACCAAGCTCCTATATTCTGTGAATTTCCAGGACTAAGCAACCTATCCACACGTGCCTTGGGCAGTGTTATGCCAGAAATGTTGACATTATACAAGTTAGTTTCATTTTTATGTTTCATATTGTTTTTAAAAAAACATAAAAATAAAAATGTAAGGCAATGGGGATTGTGCTACAAGGGAGACACTTGTAAGTTGATATATCTAGCGGTGCAAGTGTGGACACGTGGAGAGTGGTTCTGAGGGAACAAGATTCTGCCTTAAGCTCAAGAATATCTGAGTCCAGCCATCAGTCTAAACATTTGTTTGCAACTATTTTTCTGGAGTAAGTAATGTTTGAGATAAATTTTATGAGCAGAAATGTTGTGCTCTGGTGAGTTAGAACTGGGGGCTCATGAGAGGAATCAGTGAACGGGGCAAGTAGCCAAGGATGGTTCAGCATCACTGCCTGTGGAGTTCACAGAAGATGTTGTGGATGCAGAGGGCAGGATGCAAATGGACTGCAAATCAGCCAGTTGGGTTGAAGGTAATAGAAAGCCAGTGAAGGGAATGCTGATTTAGAGACAGCTATTTTGTGTTACGAGAGCCCAACTTTTACATAACTGAAAATTGTTTTTCTGCTACACAAATGTAATAGATTAGTTTTCCTAAATGTCTGTGCCTGTTCTCAAAGAGAAAGAGGCCTGGCTGACTAGAACATAAGTCTTTTTCTGGACCAAAAATCCCCTTGGACCCAGGAATTTGGAACTGCAACCCATAGAATGTTCTTAGTCTCAGTTGCATAGTGTCAGGGAAATGGTGGGGGTGTCCTATCTGAAATAAGTTATGTGTATGTGGAACCAAAAAAGTCTAGTTTTGGTGGAAAAGAGAGAAAATGAGAGAGATGGAGGGAGGGTGGGGGGGGGGAGAAAAGACAAAGAAAGAGAGTGAGAGAGGGAGGGATGGAGGGAAAGGAGAGAGAGGAAAAAGAGGGAATAGAGGAGAAGAGAAACCCGAGGGAGCCTAAGAAGGCACCAGACTCCACTACAGTTAATAAAAAAATGACAGGGAAAATGAGATGGCAGATAATGAAGCCTTTCACCTACAGTCCCTCAAAAATTGACAAACTTAGAATGGATCCTTCTTGCACTAAAGTGAGCAGCTGACTTGTACAGCTGACTTTGTAAATGCAGAGATATCCTGCATACACTGTGCTGATGTGTCACAGTTTACAGATTTAAACCCTATCTGCGAGAAGTGAGCTTAGGTTCTACCAGCTTAAATCAGGGCATGCTTGGGCTGGCCTCAACCCATAGACCATGGAAAACATGATGTGTGATTTCTGAAGCTTGTGTACAAAAGGCCATACATCATCTGCTTAGTTCTTTTGGGGTGCTCACTCTGGAAATAGCTGCAGGGAAAGAAGTCTGACTATTTTGCGACCACCATGCTGGGGAGGCCACATGTTTGTTCTCTAGTCAACAGCTCCAGCCAATAGTCAATGTCAACTCTAGCCACAAGAATGAGCTGTCTTGAATGTCCAGTCTTTAAACAATGGCAGCCCAGCCAACATCTGTCTATATGTGCGTGAGAAACTCTAAGCAAGAACTTCTCAGCTGAGCCCTTCTCAAATTGCTGACCCACAAAACCATGGGTGAGAAGATAGGGGATGGCTATTGACCATGCAACCAATACCTTCTGCCACAGATGGCTTGACTAAAGAAAACTACTCTTTCTTGCTACCACTAAAGATGGTCCAGCAGGCAGATATTTTGGAAATGTCTTAGCTTGGTTGGTTATAACATTGGCTCAGAAGTTCAAGGATATATATATGTATGTATATATATATATTTTATAGTTCAGTCTCCGTATGGATTAGCTAACACCTCTCATTTCTGTGCCAGAGTTGAACTCAGAATTCCCACTTGCCTTTTCACAAGATTCTAGCATGAATCACCATGTGTGGGGGCAGGGTGGGAGAGCTGGTAAGAGTGCATGTGGGCCAGTGCAAAGTTGGGAAACTGCCCCTGGGAAAAACTAGACAAATGCCTCATGACAGTGCTGGGAAAAGTCAGCGCAGGGAGGCAGGAGAAAGGAGGGAAAGTCATGATGTAGTGGGAGAGGGAGTACTTGCTTGATTGTGTGCCAACCATCTTGGTCTTCAGAAAAGTAGGAATCCCAAATCCCCTCAGACTTAAGCATGTGACTTCTTTAGAACAGTCGTTTCCTTGGCGCCCAACTCTATCAGATCTCAGCCCCAAGCATGTTATTTCATGATTTATTTCTGATTTATGGAATCAATTATGCTGCCTTTTAATGTACCATCTAAGAGCTCAATGTTAAATGGACTGCTGTCTAGAGTTGGTTAACATGAAACAATTTATAGTTGAGAGATAAGGGTGTGTTATCTGTTCCTTCTAGATCTAGCCTCGCATGTACACATGTGTCTAGGAGTCAGACCAGCCTGACCAATGCAGGAAGACTTTTAGCTGAGATTATGAGGAACAAATGACCCAAGAGTCATTGGCTGCTGAAGGCCATCTAATGGCTATAAAGAAAGTGATTTAATTTGCCAAATATTGCAGCCTTTTAAAAGAAACTCTAAAGTTGGATTTTTATGTAAAATCTGATTTTTCAATATCGGCAGTTGATTAGAATTTTTATAAAACACGCTGTGTGCCAAATCCAGCCTGTGACAGCCAGTTTGAATTCTTTCTGGATTCTTTAAGTTTTATTCCTGCATCAAGCTAGCTCACTGGAAAGCAACTCATACGAAGGCTGTGTTAGCTTGACTCTTTGTAGAAATATTCATCAAGCTTTATTTTAATATGATGTCCTTGACTTCTGTCAAAGATCAATGTCTATTTTGCTACGCAACATTTCTTATATAAAAATGTATGCAGCAAATTTCTATTAGAAGTCAGTAGGAAAAAGAAATCTGTCTTTCTGGATAAACTTGTATGCTTCCTTTCATCAGATAATTAGAACTGTGTAACTCATTATGTTTCCTCATTTGGCTTGACTTCTAAGAAACTCTGAGTTAAATATAGTCCTCATACAGACATACTCCATGTTTCTGGGACTGTGAACTTTCACTTTTGTCTGATTCCGAAGAGTTTCTAAGTTTCCTTTCATATATGTATAATACCTGCTTCTCACATGTCTTCATATTATTTTTATTTATTTATTTATTTAAGATTTTATTTATTTGTCAGAGAGAGAGAATGAGAGAGAGCACAAGCAGGGGGAGCGGCAGGCAGAGCAGGCAGAGGGAGAAGCAGGCTCCCCCCTGAGCAAGGAGCCCTGTGTGGGACTCGATCCCAGAACCCTGGCATCACGACCTGAGCCAAAGGCAGCGGCTTAACTGACTGAGCCACCCAGGCATCCCATGTCTTCATATTATTAAGAGATCAAAATCCTTCTTGGAATATGTGTAATATGTGTATATCACATGCACATATATAACAGATCATATTTTATATGACATATAACATATTTATGAGTCCAGTAATTCCTTTTAATACTTCATAACACTCCTTTGCTTTGATTTTTAAAAAAATTAATGCAAGGAGCCTGAGTGGCTCAGTTGGTTAAGCAACTGACTCTTGATTTTGGCTCAGATCATGATCTTTGGGTCATGGGATTGAGCCCCGCATGGGGCTTGCATGCTGGGCGTGAAACCTGGTTAAGATTCTCTCTCTCTCTCTCTCTCCCTCTGCCCTGCCCCGTGATGTTGGTGCATGCTTGCTCTATCAATCAGCTAATCAATAAATCAAATAAATGCAACAAAATGTTGAAGACCAAATACTTTGCTCAATCTGGCTATCTGTCTATTTGATTATCTTAGAGATATTCCTTATTATATCTTAGGTATGCTTTTTTTTTTAGGATTTCCACACCTCAAATATTAAAAAAATTATAGATAATTTAAAAATATATATAAATCAAAATTTATAGTTTATCACTAATGACTATTACCATGAACAAATTTTATTTTCTCCAATATTCTTCCATGTATATTTACTATAGATAATATGTACTATATTTACTATATTATATATTTAAATATATATTTACTATATACTATGTTATATATACTATATTATATATATTATATAAATGATGTATGAGATCATATTTTGAGTATAACCTTGGAATTGGCTATTGCTTCTTAATATTATATTAAGCATTTTCCTATGACCCTAAATGTTTTTGATGTAATAGTTTAAAACACTTTTATAATATTGTTATGTGAGTAAGTTAATTTAACCCTTCTCCTATAGTTAGGGTTTTTAGAGAAATAATTTATTTCCCACTTTTCAACATTTAAACAGGGCTACAATGAATGTAAATATTTGTGTGCTTCTCATAATAGTCCATGGGGTAAATTCCTAGAAGTAAGCTTCTGGGGCTTAAAGGGCATGCCTTTAAAAAAAATGGCAAATTACTTTCCATAATGATAGTATTAATTGAATTGGTACAGAAGTGTCCCCTTTACCTGACAACCTGTCAAAGACAAGATTATCACCTTAAAAAATATTGTGCTCATTTTATAGATGAAAAAAATGGGGCCTTAGTATTTTATATGGTATCTTCTTGATTATAAATGACGTCAAGGTTTTGATTTGTTTGCTTTTCCTTTTTTGAGTCCTGGCATTTGTATTTCTACTTTTGCAAATAGTTATCATCACATCTTTTGCCCATTCTTGTACTGTACTGTAGTGTTGGTTTTTTTTCTTGTGCCTTAAAAAAGAAAAAAAAAAAAAAAAGACCATGTGGGCTAGACATTCCGTGACTGTTACACTCCTTTGGACTATCTGAAAAATCTCAAGCTTCATACCAAATGTTTCCAGACTAAACTCCACTAGCCCCTTCCTCCCAGTCATACACAGATCTGCATTTTATTGAAAGGGAAATTCTTGTGCTTTGTTTTAACTCTCAGTGTTGTTTGCTGAAGTTCAGTTCCACAAACGGATAGACACTGAGATGAGGTCCACACTTTTGCTCACGCCCTCCGACACTACCAGAATACTGATTTCTCCAGGCAGCAGAGCCGGATGCCGCTGCCTGCAAGAAATCCCATTTGCCATCAATTCGGTTTTCCATGTGGGGCTTTCCTGATGGGGCTTTCTTAATTCTTACTCATTCTTTTCTTTCCTGGCCACCCGGCGCCCCCCTTCTTCTCTCCTTCTTCTAATAATTTAGAGCTTTCTTTCCAGAAATATCAACCAGGCGGGTACAGTTTTGCAGGGCTTCCTACTCTAGTGACGTAAAACACCCACAGAAATTTTCTGCTAATCTTGAGTAAAACAAACAATAATATGTCAGAAATGTTCTCGAGGCCAGATCGTGCAAGTCAAAATGCACACCCACCAGTAGCGAGCCTGTCACTGTGGTGTGCACGTTCTGGAGAGCCAACAAGACAGCTTTGGCTTAAACCTCGTATATGCCATTATTTAAAGAAATCAAAGATACTTGTTTTGGTTTGGTTGGGGGCTGGAATTAGGCCTCAAAATAGTTCCAGTTTTGTTTTGTTTTGTTTTTTTTCTTCAGAATTTAGCATTGCCAAAGAAGCAGTTTGTAAGCAGGAGAGAAGCAGGGCATGGTTTCCTTTCAACTCCATTTTGTGCACATTAGGTTTTGTTATTGTGTTTACATAAGGCATTTCTTTTGAAACACTGTATATTTGGTAGAAATAGGAAAAGCAAACATATTTAGGTCTCGTCACTGTCTCTGTTTAGCTTTGGGAGAGACATGAAGGGGCACAGAGTTTGTCATACTATTTGCTGGGCTGGCTTCCATGTGAGGAGTGTGGGTAAGAGCTTTGGACAGAAAGTTCCAACAGGCCAGTCCTTGTGGGCCTTCCTGGCCAGATGGAGGTCTTGTGAAGGATTCGGTTTTATTGACTCAGTGCCCTGAAAGCCATCCAAGTGCAAACAAGTAAAATGAATAGAATCCACTCTCTCCCTCTGATTCCGTGAATATTGCTGTGCACAACCCACCACTGCCCCATCTCACACTCGCCTTCCACCTCCCAGAGCTGAGGGGCTCCCAGAAGCTCATATCTTAGCCACTGACTTGACCCAAGGCATGCTTTTTAAGAATCTAAGACAGAGGAAGGAACAAACCACTCCAGTTAGAGAAAAGAACAGTTCACAGTTCCCTGAAATAAACCCAGATTGTAGGCCCCTCAGCAGCATGGATGAACCATCACTGAGGCTGGGCCTAGGACTGGAAGGTGAGGATGGGGCACTGGATAGGGCGTTCAGAGGGTCTTCTCTGAGTCTTCTCTGAGCCCCTCATATTCAGGTTCTTTATTTCTATTGGGAATCTGTTGATCTGAACTTCTGGTTGACAGTGACTGAACCAAAATCCAAACATCAAGACGATACACTCAAATGAGTTTAAAGGATTAAAAATAATTTATTGTTGCTGTTGTTTTTTTTAATCTGAGAGATAGAAAGAGAGAGAGAGAGCACATGTGAGCACAAGTAAGGGGAGGGCCATAGGGAGGGGGAGAAGCTGACTCCTCATTGAGCAGGGAGCCTGAAGTGGGACTTGATCCCACGACCCTGGGATCATGACCTGAGTTGAAGGCAGATGCTTAACCGACTAGGCCAACCAGGTGCCCCCCAAATAATTTATTAGTTAATGTAACTGAACTGAACAGTCCAAAGGTAGGGCTAGTTTCTGACATGACTGGAATCAGAAGCTTAAACATGATTTAATTTTAGCCCCATCTCTTTGAAAGTTTCCCAGGGTGAATATGATGGGTCGGGGCTATTTAAGACCTACCTACTCCCTGCCCCCAGTCTCTACAGCTCTGCAGCTCAGCAGAAAAGTGTATCTTTCCCTGAGAGAAAGATGAGGAGGACTGGGGAAAAGGGACGGCGGGCCAGCTTTGATCAGCTGTCTGATCTGTACCCAAATGGAAGAGATCCATATACTAGGTTACATGTCCATTCCTAAGTAGGGAAATAGGGTCCCCACAAGAATGAGAAGTTTCTATACTAAGGAAGAGAGGACTCCATCGATAGAAGAACTGAAGCCATCAGAACCCACTTCATCATGGCATGGTAGTAAAGGCACAGGCTTGTCCTACTTTGCCACCATCATTTTGTCCCCTTGGGCAAGACAGCTCTCCAAGCTTCAGATCCCTTAGCCATTGTGTGGGGACAAGAATATGCATATGATCACTTCAGGGAGACCACTGTGTAAAGGGTCCAGAGACAATGAGAATGTAAGGGATTATCACTATGATCTCTTTCTGGTCCCTGAAGCCATCCATTGCGGATCAGCTGTTTACCCGTGTCTCGGGCACAATTCAATCTGTAAAGTTCTAAAGGGGAAGGTCATTGCTTAATGTTCAAACTAACCAGCTGACTTCAAGCTACCCAGGTGTTCAGGCAGTGCCTCTGTCTTGCACCTGCTTCACCCAAGTGATGCAAAGAAGAGCGTGTTGGTTTCGGCTTCCTAATCATGACTGTCAGGACAGTGAGAGGCCCCTCTCTGAGGCAGCTTCCCTCTGAAGTGTTGGGTTTCTATTTGAGGACTCTTTTAGAAACTGCCTTTGACTTCTGAAAACCAAAGCGTTTGAAATATTCATCTTTTTTATCCCTGAAAATGGAAGAGGGGGACTGGCACCTCTCGTAAAGCCCCAGCCACACCTGCTGTTTATCCTGCCCTCACGCAGTGATGACTCTCCCCTTAGCGTTCATGGCATTTCCCTTGACACATCAAAGTGAAACTCCTAGAAGACAGAAACAACAGGTCTATTGTTAGATGAAGAGTAAATACTCTGTTTCAAGGCAAAAGCGAAAATACCAGGTTGAATTCTTTTTTGAAGTCCTAATACCTTGAGCGTTTAGATTCGGGGGATAGGGACAAGTGAATGGATATTGGTGAAAGTGCAAGCTATTAGTTTGCTCAAGTCATCCCCTTGGAAAAGGACAATATTATAGAAATATCTCAAAGAGAAAAACAGACCAACAGAATTCCAAAGAGGTTTTCCCCAAGGAATGACTTGTCTCCATATCGAACTGGTCACCACACTCCCTGTACTCTGGATTTTACACTTAAGAGAATCCTCTCCTTTTTTTTTTCCCCTCTGCCTTAGTTCTGGTACCTTCATCTTCTATCTGGATGGTCTCTCCTAACTAATTTTTTGTTTCTGTGACAGAGGGAGAAGGAGAGAGAGAGTGCATGCACAGAAGGGGGTGATAGGCAGAAAGAGATAGAGAATCTTAAGCAGACTTCCTACTGAGGGCAGAGCTCTCTGTGAGGCACCGAGGTGCCCCTCTCCTAACTTATTTCTAATGGCTTCTCTTTTTTAATCTGTCCCTCCAAACTTCCTTCCTCTCAGCCTTATCCATCTAAGGCCTTTTAGTGTGTTATGTTTTTGGGCCAATTCATTAACTCTTTGTGGCTTAGTTTTCTGAGTCGTTAGCTCAAAGGGTTATGCAAGGATTTTGTGAGTTAATAGAAGTAAAGTGCGTAAAATCATGTTAGGCACCGAGGAAGGTCTAAGTAAGTTTTGGCTGTATAAGCTATTATTACCCGATTTGTGCTGTCTGTAACTTTAAACTCTTTGCCATCTTCTGGTCAGGGAAGGAGGGGTTCTTGTGCAGGGCATGCATCTCCTCATGGCTCCTGGCTGTGGCTCGCCTCCCCTTCCACCATGAGGGAGAAATCCCTCATGTCCTCTGTCCTCTGTGCTCCAGCCACGCTTGGGCACTAGGCATGTTTTACCCAGGTGCTTTCTTCTACTCTCCCTCCATCATTCCTTGTGGGATTCCTCATTCTTCAGGGCTGTGCCCCAGTGAAATCTCTTTCAGGCTTCTCCAGGGATGACTTCAAGATGATTTCAAGATGTCTTTTTCTGGTGCTTTCTTCCATTGCGGTACTTCTTCTGCCATGCTTAAAAATAATGGAAATAACTACTGCTTTTTGGGTATCTAGACTGTGCCAGGGACTTTACAGACATCATTTCATGTAATTCTTACAGCAAGAAACATTATTCCTAGTTTACAGACAAGGAAACTAAAGTTCACAGAGCTGAAGTGGCTTATTCATGGAAACCGTGGTGCCGGGATTGACACTCTGGTTTGATTCTGGAATCCACAGTCGTTTGACTACATGCCATGCTCTTTTCAGTGTGGTTATGAATTTCCTGTCCTTCCTCCCTCTCCGAAACTCTGAGCTGCCTCAGTGCCATGAACAGCATCCTCAAGCACTCCCTCACTGTTCATGGAGGAATCTGTTCCCAGGACATGTCTCTAAGCACCAGGCACCCTTGACTCAGAGAGTCCTCCCTATCATCCTCCACTGCCAAATGGGGACCAATGCTCTCATTTGCTTTCTTCCATTTCTGATCCCTAATTGGATTTTTCTTCTACATCAATGGCTCTTCTACCTGACTTCCGACACTGATTCTCTAGAAGTAATGGTCTTCTAGTTCCTATTTGGGAATAGAGGAGTCACCACTAGCTGCCCATATTGGAGTCCTAAGTCCTTTCTGAATGAAGTGACTCCCTGGGTGCCATTGCGTCCATCTGGCTAGTGTCCTTGCCTCCTTCCTCCTGAAGAGAAGGGAATCGACAGCAGACTTCTTGAGGGCAGAAATTGCACCTTGGATGTATAGAGTGGAGTCCAGGATCTGGCACACAGTAGATACTCAATTAATGATGGTTGAATAAATGAATGATTGGAAGATGCAGTGATAACCTATCAATATAATATATGAAGTGGAAATTGAAGACAAGGAATGGACCTTCAGAAGGGTAAAGAAATGGCATATGTTCCATTTTGAACCTAATGAAAACCTCATTAGTGGTTTCACATGAGGTGGGTGGAGGGTGGCTCAGGGGATCTGGATAATGGTTGTTTGAAAAATAGATTGAGACCCCTGCTGGTGCCATCATCTGCCTATGTGCTAATCAAGAGAGTGACGATTGCGCTATCTAGCCACACTTGAGCTGGAGGACCTCCCCTTTTCTCAATTATTCATTTACTCCTCAGCCCTTTGAAATTTAAAAAAACTTTTCTGATTTATATCAATTCTTTTTAAAATTTATTTTAATTTATTTTTACGTTCAGTTAGCCAACATATAATACATCATAAATTTTTGAAGTAGTGTTCGATGATTCATTAGTTGTGTGTAATAACCAGTGCCCATCACAATACGTGCCCTTCTTAAAATGCATTATATACAATGGAATATTACTCAGCCATCAAAAAGGATGAACACCCACCATTTGCATTGCCATGGATGGAACTAGAGGGGATTGTGCCAAATGAAATAAGTCAAGCAGAGAAAGACAATTATCATGTGGTTTCACTCAGATGTGGAACATAAGGAAAAGAGCAGAGGACCACAGGGAAAGGGAGGGAAAACAGAATGGGAAGAAATCAGAGAGGGAGACAAACCATGAGAGACTTTGGGAAACAAACTAGGTGATGATTTGTATCAATTCTATAATTAACAGAATATATCTTCCTCAAGGAAATGTGATAATAAACACAAAATACTTTATTTAACACAGAATCTGGTTCATATAGAAAGGCAGGCTCTTTATGTTTGCTTTGTTTTTCCATTCCTTTCTTTACTAAAAACATGTTGTGAATATTGGGTATGTGTGATCCTTGAGAACACTTGTAAAAATCGATTCTTCTTGACAGCTAGTCAGTCTTCTAAGAAGTAAAGTAGAACAAAAAGAAGGAGGAAGTTAGGTGCCATTTTAAAAGAACCACACACTAACTATAAATCAAATCAAATCTGTGTGGAAGCCAAATATGTCACCAAGGAAGATAATACATACATCTTTGTCCCTAGAGCCTCTATGGAAACCGCGACATCTTCCAACTTTACAGAAGAAAGAAAACCTGCGATTTCATTTCTCCGAAATCTGTAGACCTATGATCCTATCTGGAAGAGGAGCTCTAGAGCAGAGGAAGATTTGCATTTGATCCCTTGTGCCTACCTCCCGTGTCCCTGTGGTCTTACACACTACTCTCAACCCTGTCCAGTTCAACCTAGAGCTTTTTCCAAAGCTGACATCCTTAGGGTGTCACAGTTCCCTCACAAACTGTCCACCTCACCAGTCCCAAAACATTTCCCTTTCAGCCTGTGAAAGAGCGAGTGCTCATCCCAGCCATCCATCTTCTTGGATTAGTGTTTCCAGGCCTTTCCAAGCTCCAGGGAACTTGGCAGGATTGTTTGGCAGCTCCCTAAACTTACTAGAAATACCAGAAGCCCACAGTTTGCATAATGCTAATTGACTTTTCAGCTCGGTCTCCAAATCCTTACAGTGTTTAGAAGATGGAGTAATTTGGGAAATGTCCTCTATAGAGACTGACCAGAGAGGAGACCGATCCCAACGCACTCAAAAACCAAGGCTGTGGAATTCACAAACAGCCGTGGCCAGAACCCTTCAAGAAGTGATCCCTTTTTAATTGTGTGTCTTCACTTGCAGTAAGGATCCTCTGAGCCTCACATCATTTTCTAGTATCACTTCCTGAGGCGCCTCTATTGATTTTTCTCCTTCTGCCCGGCAAGAGTGTTTGCTTTTCACTGAACCGCCACACTCGGTAGGTGTGGTGAGACTCTGCTGTTCTGCCACGCCTCAGGGGTGTGGCGACATGGGGTGCCGCAGCCAAGTGGCTTCCCCCACCCAAGGTGTGGTGATATCGCCTATTCTTACCACATCTTGGAGTATTTTATTAATCTCGCACCATAAGTCATCCATAAAGGAAAACATGTTGGTCTGGTGCTTTAAATCCCTCCTTTGACAAGCTTTAAAATATCGGTTACTGCCGTGGGGCTCGTATTATATATACATCAAGGGTCAAGGCTCGCCTTTAAAATTTTGTATGCTAATTACCATAATATCTCCTAAGAAAGAAAATGCCAACTGAGGAGACTAAAGTGGAATGGGAGACACTGGACTTTCCCCTTTATTTTGGAAATTCACCTATTTAGAGAGGGCACAAATCAGGGTTTGAACTTAGTCAGTGTTCCCTAAAACTGGGTTTGAGTGTTTAAGAAGATCTTTCAGTTAATATATATATATATATATATATATTTTTTTTTTTTTTTTTTTTTTTTTTTTTTTTCTAATTTAGCACTTCTGAAGTAGGTACTGATTCCTGGCTTCCAGCCATGGCTGGATGACCAGTCCCCTTCCTTGAGCTCTGGAGTTTCCATGCCCACATGGCCAGCATCACTGTTAATTCAGTGTAGTCGGGCCTTGGCCAAAGGCTCTGGGCCAGAGAGGTGGGTGGACAGTGACCCAGTCTAACCCCTAAAGGAGTGCCAGGGGAGCAGCCAATCCTACTGACAGGGCCTCTGATGGTGCCTAGTATGAAGTTAATTAGTTTCTAAGGGAAAGAAAATTAAGGATAACATCAGCTTCTTTCTTGGAGTGCTTCGGGTTTTATTTATGAGTCAAAACTGGCATGAGAATTCATCAAGGGTTAATGGTGAATTATGTGGCATGGATCATAAATTTGATGGACACGCAGAGAAGGTGGCCTTAAGGATGGACCAGAATGGCTGGGGAAGGCTTCCAAAAGGAGCAAGGACTGGTGCTGGGCCCAGACAATAGGTACACTTTGGAAGGTCCTGTTATGGGGATTTTTATAAGGTTCAATTTGTATAAATCACTCTACAACAAACATTGTTTGGGATGTTGGGAGGTATCAAAAGAACAAATCCAGGTCCCCAGTTTCCACATAATTGAGCTCTTTCCAGTGCTGCTTATGAGAAGTCATTTACAGAATACACAACTCAGTTTAGGAATAAACTATATGTACTGTATTTTTAAAAATTTGTATATTATTAATGGGAGAGCAGTTGGTAGAAATTAAAATAAATGGTCTCGGTCAGGTAGGAGTAATCAGATGAGGATTAATTTTTTTTGAGTCAAAGAATCCTGTAAAACAGGAATTGGCAACAGGCAGGCTTAGGACCCAGTCAAGCCCCTTGATCTTTGTACAGCCTGAGAGTAATTTTTATTATTTTTACGTGGATTAAAAAAAAAATCAAAAGACTGATATTTCATGAAAAAAGTGAAAAGTCCTTGAAATTCCAATGTCTGCATTCATAAATGGGGCGCTGTTGGAACACAGCCATACACATTTGTTTCAGTATCATCTCTGACTGCTTATGTGCCCCAATAGCCAAGCAGCAACAGAAACCCTATGTGGCACTTCCATTGTTTTGCATTGTCACTCCATGCGGTGAAAACTGCAGGGACGTGATTATAGAGTGACCGTGTTCTGGGCGCCACGTGGGTCACCTCTAGGTGTGAAAAGACATTTTTGGAGGTGAAGGGCATAAACTCTTCTTCCAGAACAATGTTAACAGATGAACCCTTGGAAGCAATTCGGATCGTTAGGAAACACTAATTTTAACCCCTATTAAGGAAATGTTAGCTCCCTCCCACCTAAGAATTTCATTATTCATATTAGTAGAGATGCATTATTAATAAAAAACTGTACTCAATTATTGTATTTTGAGTTTTGCCCTCAACGTTGCAAAAATTTGCTTTCAGTCTTGCTGGACAGTAGTTTCCCCTTGCCTGCAGGAGATAACATTCAAAGACACACACCCCCCCACCTCCCCCAGTGGATGTCTGAAATCACAGATAGTCCCAAATACTAGGCATACTATGATTTTTCCTATATCTGCAGAACTATGAAAGAGCTTAATTAATAAATTAGGCACAGTGACAGACTAACAATAAATAATGGTAAAATAGGACAATTATTATATCTATATACCACAATAAAAGTTAAGTGAATGTGGTCTCTTTTGCTTTTTTCAAAATATTGTTCTGTCTTTACCCTTCTTCTTGTGATGATGTGAGATGATCAAATACCTCCATGATCTCCATGATGAGACGAAGCAGATGACGTAGGCATTGTGATGTAGCGTTAGGCTCCTGGTGAACTTCTGGCGACATGGCAGCAAGAAGATGACCTACTTCCAGTCAGTGGTTGATGGTGGGTAACTGAAACCATGGATAATGGGGGACCACTGTAGAAGTAGCTATATAATATCCTTGATTTTGCCTCTTGGTCCACAAAGCCTAAAATATTTATTATTTGGTTCACAGAGAAAGTTTGTTGACTCCTGCTCTACAATAAGAGTTTACACCTAAGATCTGTTGGAGGTTTCATTGGGGTTTATTTAGGTTTATTTATTTCCTCTACCATCTCATATGGTCTTTACAACTTTATCAGGTGGTTAAAAGAGATACCATTATCTTTATTTTATGTAGCAATTTTTTAAGTTGAGAGAAGTTGATAGGTATGTCCTGTTACTTGAGTAGCCCTCTTTGTTTCACAAATGTACATTAAATAACCACAGCCATTGCTTGAGGGTAAAATATTGTGATGCTTTGAAGATGATCCAGATGCCTGCTATAGTAATTTTGTCTTCAAGGATGAGGTGAACTGATATCCCTGGTTAAGAAAAGAGTCTTTACTTTGGGTGAGAGGAAGAATCAGGACCATAACTCCTGCTTCTGGAGATTTAGGGTCTGGGAGACCTAATATGGTGGGTCCATAATGATGCTGAATTTCCAGCATTTAGCTTGGCTGAATATGGATGTTCATTTTGACCCAGTGTGATGCATTAAATTACATTCCACCAAAAGAGGTTGAAGTCCTAACCCATACCTGTATATGGGACCTACTGGAAATAGTCTTTATAAAAATAAGAAAGGTAAAAGGAAGTTGTTAGAGTGGGCTCTAATCCAGCAAGATCAGTATCCTTCTAAAATGAGGAGGTTTGGACACAGAGACCGATATGTAGAGGCAAGACATTGTGGAGAGACAGGGAACATGCCATCTAAAAGCCAATGAGTGCCTGAGGCCACCAGAAGCTACACAAGAAGCCTGGAATAGAACCTCCCTCACGGCCCTCAGAAGGAACCAACATGGTCAACATCTTGATTTTGGACATCTAGCCTCTAGAACCATGAGACAAGACGTTTCTGTTGTTTAAACCACCCAGTTAGCGATATTTCATTACAGCAGTCCCAGGAAACTCATACACCCACAGCCTCCTTAGCACCATGGTCATGCTCGGGGACAGTATGTGACAGTAAACAGAAGAGCATAGCAGTGAAGACTCCACTGAGTCCTGCCCCTGGGCTGGGCAGTCCTGACTCAGTGGGCAAGAATGACCAGTCAGAGTGTACGGGAACAGAGAGCAAAGCACACGGAGCTTCTGTGTTAACTGAGAGACAACATTTGTTGTGACCTGGTCAGATTCTGGATCTCTGAACTATTTGTAGCCCATACATGCCCCTGGATTTCGGATTAATTTTCTGGATCTTGCTCCAGAGGAAGTTACCAGATGGCTGGTGAACAGAGCAGGTTCAATCTTAAAAGAAGTAATTTTTTTTTTTTTCAAGATGTTACCCTCTTTGTTTCCTGGTTTGGGAAATAGCTTGCCCAGTTAAATTTGTAAGTAGGGATTTCTACATGCTATTTCTGAGGTGGTGTAGGCGGCAGGACCACAAAAGAGTAGCAACAGACAAAAACACAGATGTCGGGATCTGACCCGGTCCAAGCTCATCACACCAGGCTGTGGTCAGTTATGGGCTTTTTGCTGACTTACATGTAGTCACAAAGATGATCTTCATCAAAAGACTTTTTTTTTAAATGAATTTTGCTAAGAATTACAATATTGTTTATAGAGACGTATTCACTTGGGAAAGGGTTAAGCATTTCAAAGCCTATTCACAATTCAAACCATTTATTCACCAACTTAGTTCATTTTATTAGAACTTATGAAATTTCTCCTGGGCACCGGCAGTGTTGACAAGCAATAAATATGGCTATTTGTTGTTTCTCACCATTTTATCCTCAAACTTGAATTTCTCAGCATTGCAGGGGGAGATGCTTTTTGGTGAGTCTATTATAGATGTGAGCATGGGTCTCTCTCCGTTCTTCCACTCTGTCTTCTCAGGAAGTCACTCTCAAGAGAGTGTCCACCTCCATATTTGGAATGATTGTTAAAAGACCAAACTGTCATTTCAGTTAACCATAATATATTGGCTACGTATTTATGAATAAATTTTCATTTGAGCCACTCTTGAGTGGCACTCTAGTTTGACAACTCAGTCATGAATAAATTTTCAAATTTTTTTCTGTGTATTTGGACATATTCTGGGAAGCCCTTCTGTTTGAAGCACCCAAAGTAGCAAGACATATTAGGGTATTTTTGAAAGCACAGGATTGAAGCTGGAGTGAATGTGACGCAGAACGTGTGGCTGGCTACACAGGGCCATCGATATTTAGGAGAATAAGCAACCCCAGGACAATATGAGTTTTAGTTTCATCATGCCTATTGTCATCACAAAATAAAGGTAGTGAGAGTCTAATATTTGCTTCCTCCAGGCCAAGCTAGAGCAGTGACCTGTCTGGTATTAGGTAATGGCTTAGCTGAGCTTGTCACTGATGTTTCCTTCTCTGATTTCCCCACTCCTTTCCTCTTGCCTCTTACATATGACTGACGGAATTGAAAACTAGGGGAAAGGGAGCAGGGGCAGAGGGGACCCTCACAAAAGGTGACACATAGCAGAAGCAAAGGAGAGCATCATGGCGTCAACGAATGCATGATGCAAAGGTTAATGGGCACACCCTATGTGAGTGGTGAAGGAAACAGCTTCAATTAATGAAACAAGAAGTACCCAGCTCAAAGTGGAAAGGTGATATTGCAGAGGGAAACAAGCTTCCAGAAGACGGAGATCTTATTCTTGGCTTCAACGTTGCTCAAGAAGCTCTCATATACATCTCTTCGCAATGTGGGCTTCATTTCTTGTGGGAAACTGAAGAACATGGGCTTGGCATTTCCCAGAGATTCTTGTGTGTACCTGGCAATCATGTGTAAGAGTTTGAGTGTGAGTATTTGTGCTCTTTGCATGTTGAGGGGGGGGGTTAGCAATGAACAAAGCAGTGCGTTCAAGCTCATTTTCCTAAAATAAGAGTCAAAACTTTTGGTTTCCACACCCTTTGCCTGGCACTGGCAAGTTATATTGCACTTGAGTCTGAAGATAGTCTGGAGGCAAAATGTCTTTTTTCTCGGGGGACCTCAGTCTTTCTATTAAAATTTTCAACTCGTTGGGGAGGGCCTATCCACATTAACATGGGTTATTTCATTTAGTCTGGACTGTAATCACACAGAGTAAAGAGAATTGTTACCATTTTGCAGATAAGGAACCTAAGGCTTAACAGAATGTATTAATTAGTATTCTCTGAAGAAACAGAATCAGTAGGATGTGTGCATATGTGTATTTACCTATCTAGTGAGAGATGTATTTTATTTTATTTTTAAGATTTTATTTATTTATTTGACAGACACAGAGAGAGAGATCATAAGTAGGCAGAGAGGCAGGCAGAGAGAGAAGGGGAAGCAGGCTTCCTGCCGAGCAGAGAGTCCGATGCGGGCAGAGAGTCCGATGCGGGGCTCGATCCCATGACCCTGAGATCATGACCTGAGCCGAAGGCAGAGGCTTAACCCACTGAGCCTGCCAGGCGCCCCGAGAGATGTATTTTAAGGAATTGGTTCACAAAATTGTGGGGGCTAACATGTCTGAAATCTGCAGGGCTGAGATGCAGAGAGGAGTTGATGCTACATCTTGAGTGGGAAGACAGTCTGGAGGCAGAATTTACTCATTCTTGGGGCGCTCAGTCTTCCTATGAAGGTCTTCAACTGATTGATGAGGACCATCCAGATTAGGTGGGGGAGGATAATCTGCTTTAATCAAAGTCTACTGACATAAATGTTAATCACATCTAAAAAATACCTTCACAGCCATATCTAGATTCATGTTTGGCCAATACCTGGCAACTATGGCTAGCCAACTTGGGAAACATAAAATTAACCCTCACAGAGAAATACAGCCCATGTTACTCGGCGGTAAAATAGAACCAAGGTTTGAACTAAGACAGCCTGACATCACAATCCATGGCCTTCTCACCTAGGCTGGTTGCTGGCGTGCCTATGTGAGAATGTCCCAATGTATCTACTCCCAGAAATCTCAGCAGAAAAAACAACCATGCAGTCTCTGCTCTGCTTACTTCCTAGAAGGGCAGTGACCCCAGAGGACAATGTATCCAAAAGCTCTTAGCATGATGCGAATAAATGTCAGTAGTACTAAAAATATGGGGTCATTTCTTCCCCCTGCTCCCATGTAAAATGATTTCTTTGGGAAAGTAAATCAGCACAACCCTTTTTAGAGGGCAGTTTGAAATTTACCTTTAAAATAAAAATGTGAAGTCCTTATGATCTTATGGTACCACTTCTAGGAATCTTCTTTTATAAACAGACAAAGATATAATTATGAAGATGCTATTACAACATTGCTTCAAAGGCAAAAATAAAAAAGAAACACTATAAAGTGCACAATAATAAGGGAACATGTAACAAAATGATAATAAATCCATACTAGGAACTACAATAAGATTCTTAAAAAGAATGAGAGGCTGCTATATAGAATACCTAAAAATGTTCAGGTTATATTAAATGAGAACTATATGTCACATTATTTGGCATGGCCCCATTTTTTAAAAGAAAGAAAACTTTCTGTGTGTATATATTGATAAACATAGAAAAATGTCAGTGTATATGTATTACACGGGTCCCCCTGCCCAGCAAGATAAGAAGGGAGGAAGGAGACCTGTCTCTTTGGCCATGCTCTGTATACTTTTATATTTTCTGAATATGTTACTATGAAGTTTCCATTTGCTTCCGTAGTTAGTTTGTTACCAATTTACTTTTGAAATACATCAAATGAAGATTTAAAAATTAACATTTGATTGGGAGGGAGACAAACCATAAGAGACTCTTAATCTCCCAAAACAAACTGAGGGTGGCTGGGGGGAGGGGGTAGGAAGAGGGAGGTGGGGTTATGGACATTGGGGAGGGTATGTGCTATGGTGAGTGCTGTGAAGTGTGTAAACCTGGCGATTCCCAGACCTGTACCTCTGGGGCTAATGATATATGTTAATAAAAAAATAAAAAATTATTAAAAAAATTAACATTTGACCTTAGCCTATTTTTTCTTAAATACTAGGTTTACTGCTCTCCCACACCCCTGATTAGGGGTCTAATCATTTAGATTTAGCCATACCTTGGCTAAAGCATGTACCCAGAGGAAAGTAAGAAGAGGGGTCTTGTGTGTCTTGTGACAAGATGAAACACCTTGACTTTATAAGGACATTTTGGGAAGACATCCCCTAACCTGTTCTCTCAACCAACAAACATTATGGCACCCACAGGCAAGTGTTTGGCATTTCTTGTCTTCTCTGTGTCTGGCAATACCCAACCTGGTGGAAAGATGATGGTCTTTAGATTAGGGCAATCTCTTGCTGATACATGGAGACAGAGGTGTGAGTGCCAGTGCTGGCCCACTGGGAAACAAAACCCTCAGAGAGACTCTAACAGCCTCTGTATTGGAGAGTAACTTCACTACAAATGTAGAACTCTCAGGAAAAAAAAAGTCCAATAATAAAAAAAAAATTAATTGATTTACAGATAATACAGAGCTACTAGGATGGTATTTTCATCTACTGAATAAAGAGATAATGAATTTCAGGCAGAGACTGTATTTCTGTTCCCACTTATTGCTCTGAAGAGCTTCTAGAACATTCTACCTAACCAGAGCAGATCTTTGAATAATTAATATCTGAGTGATGTTAGCTATCAATTGAAAGCTTCCTGGGGGCAGCAGCTGGTCTCTGTTCATCTCAGTGTCCCTAACACCACTGTGCCATGGGTCAACTGAATTAATCTTCTGCAGATTTTTCTATCTAGAAAACCTTTACACTTTGTATTTGATTCTGAGGCTGACAGTTGGGCTGACAGTCAGCCAGTTATGCTGGTTCCACCACACAGATAGTTGACAGCCAGTCTCCTTTCTGACTGGCCAGGCCTATGCCTTTCCAAGTTGCTAAATATTTAGGACATCACCCCTGCTTACGTGGTCCCTGCCCACCTGTCAGCCTCATCCCCTGCTCGCCACACCAGCAGTCATGCTCTGACGTCGTTTTCCTTGGATGTGCTGGGCTCCAGGACACCTCCAGCCCCACTCATCATTGAATGTCTTCCACTGGGGAATCTTTGTAGTATTTCTTCACCAAGTAGTTCATCTTTCTCTGTCTTCTGATCTTAGTTGTAATCTACAGGCACCTTCACTGAACCCCTGCTCCAGTTAGGGGTCCCTTTAGTACCCTTGCAGAGCACACTACAGTTTCCTTTAAGCATTAATCATAACTTCAATCAAATGACGATTTGGGTAATTGTTTATGATAGTCTCCATGAGGACAGGAAACCCCTCATGTTCTCATAGCGCCAATGTTTGCTACACAGAAGATTCTTAATAAATATTTGATGGAGTGAAAGAATAAATAAAAACTTGGGCCAAAGCAGTGTGAATAATCAACATCTTTTTTTGAGCTATTCAGAGTCTATAAATAACCCTTGTTGAGTAAGAAGAGCTTCATCTCAAGCGCTACTTGCATACTAATTTCAGCCATGTTTGAAATGCAGTCTTTGAGGTCTCTTACCACTATGGCAGCTAGACAGACCTACTTGAACTATTTAAGGGCTCTATTTTACCTTTGTGTGTTTGTTTATTTGTTTTTGTTTTTAACATTCCCTTTGCCACTACTTCCTGATTGCATCCCTAATCTCTGGGGTCATGGTCAAGTAATGTTGAGTTTTTCCCATATGCAAAAATTATGTGAAAACCAACCTGGAAACAGAAATAAAAGGCAGATCTTATTGAATTTCTTTTGGGCTCTGTATCTTGGCTTATTTTGGACCCTAGGGTTTGAGCATGTGCTCATTTGTCTCTTTTGTTGTCTAGATCAGTAGTATTTTCCTGTATTTATTTGAAGTAAAAATATTTTCCCATATAAAAGAGTTATTTTGAGCAATGTAACAAAGGAGAGTTGGCAATGCACGTTCTGAATGCTATTGCCAGTATATCTTCTTCTTTTTCTCAAATTTGGCTTTAATTAGTTTTATGACCCATCACATAATCATTTCTATGAATGAACCCTATGCTCCATGACTCTACAACTACCAGCCATTTTATTCAACATTAATAGTCAAGATAAATCTCTACATTAAACCTTAAAACACAGTTTCAAACACCTATCTAAAGCTCCCCAAACCAAGCCAAACACATAGTAATTTTTTTCTTTTTTCAAAATGGAAAACACATTTTTCTTTGGGTACTATCAATGTTCACTTTAATTTTTTTGTTTTTGTTTTCAAAATTTTATTTCATTCAAATTCAATTAACTAACATATAATTTATTATTAGTTTCAGAGGTAGAATTCAGTGATTCATCAGTCTTATATAATACCTGGTTCTCATTACATCACATGCCTTCCTTAACATCTAACACCCAGTTATCCCATCCCCCCACCCACCTCCCTTCCAGCAACCCTCAGTTTGTTTCCTGTAGTTAAGAGTCCCTTATGGTTTGTCTCCCTCTCTGATTTCATCTTATTTTTCCCTCCCTTCCCCTATGTCCCTCTGTTTTGTTTCTTAAATTCCACGTATGAATGAAAGCATTTAATTGTCTTCCTCTGATTGACTTATGTCACTTAGCATAATACCCTCTAGTTCCACCCGCATCATTGCAAATGGCAAGATGTCATTCTTTTTGATGGCTGAGTAACAGTCCTGTGTTTGTGTGTGTGTGTGTGTGTGTGTGTGTGTGTAGTGTGTGTACCACATCTTCTTCATTTGAAATGATGTATTCACTTTCCAAAGTTCTCCCCTAGCTGAGATGATGCCTCCCAATGCCTATAACTTGGAATCATTAGCTAAAGTCAAATTCCCTAAGCAGATTTTAATGTAACCATATGGAGGAGAAAGTATGATAGTGGGCAAGAGAGAATAATATTCTTAAAGGGAAATAAAAAATTGTGAAAAATCAGCAAGTGTCCCAAATCATACAGTTTAGGCTCTGGTGAAAGCCAGCGTGGGCTACCCAGAGGTAAGCAGATGAAATAAACCCATTTAGTTTAAGGAGGGAGATATTCTAGTGAAACGCAAGATAAGCCCCCGGGTTCCCAGTCAGCTCTCCCAAGAGAGCACAGAATCCCCCACTTACAGGCATCCCCATGGTTAATCACTTGGCTTTGACTGTTCCCCAGATGTATGTGTGCAAGACAGGAAACCCAGAAAGGTACAGTTAGAAAGCAGCAGTAAATTCTTAAGATAGTGCTCCATTTGATAGATTCTGAAAACCTAGTGGATTTTTTAATGCCCCTGAAATTCCTCCACCCAGGAATCTATATTCAGACATGCTTTAGGTGAAAAGCACCTGAAAACAGTCCCTTTTCACTCTTATTATTAAGTTGCAGGAGGAAGAAAGGTGTGTATCATTGACTGGTTAAGGTACCGACCTTAAGGATAGAAGGAATTCCCTCATGGCCTTAGCTCAAGGCACCTTCCCATCATGGCCCCTCCCCGAATGGGCTCATAGCCTATGATGGAACTTCTACTCTGTGGACTAAAGGGGCAGGCTGAGGACAAAGGGCTTCAGCTCTGATTTAAAAGAAATTTTATAAGAACAGCCAGAACTTGGGGCTTGTCTAAGTTTAGCTGTAAAGCTTTATTTGAGGCTGACTCTGTTTAATTCCTTTAAAAGCTTAAGTCAAGACAGGGAGCTTATTGGAATTCTCATATTGCCATATTACTTAGTGAATAATTGTACTGGGGTCTCCTTTTGACATGGGGAACAAGTGACTGCATTTTCAGGTTATCACAGTCACAGTAAAAATATGGCTTTTCATGTTTCTATGTTGACTTATTGAAGAGGTATTGTAGATGGTTACTGAGAGAGGGGGAGCATCTCCAAGTTAAGGCTAATGGTCCCTAAATTGCTATTTTTGTAAGGGCTGATAAAATTATGGCTTCAGTACAAGATATTTAAAGTTTTTAAGTGAATTTACATTTATTTTCAATGAATCCAGATCAGGAGAGTTAAAAGAAGTTTCACTGGTTAGCCAGGATTAAGACATGTTATCAGAGATCATGCAGAGTGACAACTGGTGATCACTCTCCACACATCAAGGCACGTTGCACTCAACACTTGAAATGAGAATGTTTGCCAAGAGAGTTTCTAGGGAAGTAGTTTTTTATGTTTCTCTGCTTTTAAAGATGTAGTCCAGCTATCCACGTCAGAATGCTTTTTGTTATAAATTTTAAAATCTCAACTAAAAATGATGTAGCAATAAGGAACATCTGTATCCCACATAACAAGGTATTTGGAAGTTCAGTGGTTTCAGATTTGTTTCATTTATTGTTTAAATGATATCATCAAGGTCCCAGGTTCTCTCCATCTCCCCTCTATAAGACATTGGCTTGTCTTTTAAATGAATTTTCTCATGACCCCAAGATGGCTGCCATTATGCCCACTCTCAAATGCAGACAGCAAGATCCAGCGGCAGCGAAGGGTTTGTTTCTTCTTGTGTGTCTCTTGTTACAAATAAGGAACACTTTCTATGAGCTCCCAGTGTATTTTGCATTTCACTGTCGGGGGAAGAAGGCACAGGAAGGAATAGCAGTTTAGTAGGCAACAAAAATCACTTGTCACAAAATTAGAGTTCAACACGCTAAGCACAGATGGGCTTTCCTAGGAGAGAAGTCTTCTTATGTGCTTAATCATTGGTAATATTTGGCTTCAACCTTTTCCTACTTTCACAAAGAGATGAAGCACTTTCTTTTTTGGAAATGAAAACTGGGGAAATAAAGGCTATTCACAGACCATAAATTTTAGGTAATACCTTCAGTGATTCTCAAATGGGGGCAGCGTTAGAGTTTTTTCTGTAGTATATTATTCTTAATAACTTTCTGCTTCTGTAAGGGGAACCTGGTGTTTTAGAGATATGGAGAACACACCTGCTGTATCTTTTCTTTCTTAAGCTTATTGTGTGATACATGTAGGTATCAGAGATCTATTTTGTATGCCTCAACCTCTCTCTGAAGCAGAACGAAGAAAAATGCTCAAAAGTTTATGGATTTCTCAGAGAAAATAGCAGGGAAATTAACTGTGGAGGGAATTGTGGCATAAAGACAGGAGGAACAAGGACATCTAGAATCCAGAGACACAAAGGTTGTAGTGTCTTTATGGTTTTTTTCAGGGTCCACCACTCCTACCATCCTCTCACACTGCAAATCCCCCACGTCCCCTGGTTTTGTCCCCAAAAGGGATATCCATGTATTTCTCTTTGCTATGTAATGATCCCAGTCTTGAAAAATGACTAAGGGCAAAAAGAAAAGTTACTGTGTGAAAATCCAAAAGGGGATAGGGAAACAGGGAGAGAAGAAACCTCAAGCACCTGAGATGTTTCAGAATCAGAAAAGAGGAGGTTAGCAAGCTAAGGGAAATTGGGGATCAAATTTAAAAGTTTATTCCTTTATCTGCTTTAAAAATATCTGTAATTCTGGGGTAGAAGGAAAATGGTTAAAGGGTGGAAATGGAATATAAGATGCTGAATTTTCTCGATCTTGGTTTAAAAGAAAACCTTCAGATACTCAGTATTCAAGCAGTGATCACATTCAAGTCCTTTAATTTTGCACTGTTTTTTTTTTTTTTTCATCCCTGGATTCCCTAGTTCCCAACACAGTTTTATTTTTAAAGCCTTTGTACAAGACAAAGTGACCAGAGAAGAGCTGTTTTTTCAAAAAGGGTTTGAAGTTTGTTTGCTTAACAAAGTGTTTGCAGTCATAATTAGATTGCATATTAAAGTTCAAAACCATCTCGTGTTGGAAGTGACTGAAAATTGTTACCATCTGATGACTTTGTGGGCAGAGCCTTCACAAACGACACTGCACGCATGAAGGAATAAAGACCCAGTTTTCTGGGCATTGCCCCGGGACGCATCCAGGATCTGGGCAACACTCAGACTACAGATTTCCCCTAGTGGCACCATAGGTCTTAAATCTAACTGTCATGCTGCTGTGTCCTCGATCTGTGGGAGTCATCCCAACTTGAGTCAGTTCTGTTGCTCTTCTCATCTCTGTAGCGTTCTCTGATCTCCAGTCCATCTACCTATCATGGGACCAGAGGAGCCATGACAAGTCCTGGGCGCAGCTCTGTAATTGTCACCATGGAAAATCCATCTCCAAGCCAGGTTTTCTGGGGGAGAGAGAGAAAGAGGAGGAAAGAGAGAGACTGGTTAGGGTGTCCGGGATGAGTCAGCTCCTCATCTGTTGTGTTGAAAGGCAAAACTGTCTTTAATTTTAACAGTGCTCCACTTCCCTCTTCACTGGCATATGAAGCCTATTTGGGAACAGAAAGAGAAGTTTTACATGGCACATTTCAAACATTTTGCCTCAGGCAAGAACCTTACTGTTTCTGGGACAAAAATCTCTTTCCTGGCCTCCACACCTGAGTCTTTCACTTCTACTTAGAAGAACATGGAACAATAGAAGCTTGTCTGTCTTGATGATGAGCACAAGGCAAGAATTAAGGTCTTAAAAAACCCCTATGATGGGCCATAATTCTATGTGAGCTAGTTCAGATGACCATGATATTTGGAGCCACCACAGACAGAGTGTTTGCTGAATATAATTCTGTGTGTAGATTCAGGTCTAAATCAGGAAACCCAGGTTTATGTTGAGTAAGAATAAGAATGGATTTTTTCAATATTAGAATCATAATTTAACTTGGGCCAACTTGAAGATGAATTTTTGTTATTATCTCATTAATCTTCTTGAATATTGGAGCTTTGTCTCACTGATTTCTTTTAGGATATTCTGCCTGAAAGGAGATGTTTGCTAGTATACCCATTCTGCTTAAAAAAATAAACTAAAAAGTGGGGTCAGAATTTGGGAGAAAGCCAACATAATGACAAAGGAAACGACTAAGTCTTTGGTTTTGTGATTCAAAACAGAGAACAACTTTAAACAAAATAAGAACCATAAAATATAAGATTGACTTTACAATGAGCAGAATGTTTTGGGGGAACGTAAGGCAGGGGGAGGACACAGCTAAAAAGAATTCTTTTTCAAACTTTCCTGAAAGTGAATTTTGGAAGAGTTATTTGAAATCTATATCAAAACCAGGTGCTTTCAGCAATCCGTAACAAATGAGTGTTGTCCCTTTCCCTTCTTATCCTACAAGAGCAATAACTGGAAAATGGCAACAACTAGACATTAGTCATCATGACACTCTGTCTATGCACGGATCCCTACAATAGATGACAGATCACTGTATTCAGAGAATAGAATCAATTTGAACCAATGATACCACAGTATAGCTTTGCAAAGTGACCCATGAGCATCTAATAAAGATCACTAGGATCTGGAAGTATAGAATAACACTGTCACAGGGAGAACCTCCAAATCCAATGTTTACTGAGATAATGTCCCTTTAATCAGTGGAGGTTCAAAATGACAAATGGGATTCACCATCTTCTAAACCAAACTTAATTACTTTGTTTAATCAATTTGAATTAAGTGTTTATTGCCTTTTAATATACTGCTACCACATGACCCTAACTCAAAAAATAAATGTATTACATACTAGCCAAAAAATAAAAAAAAGTCTCAAAGCTTTCAAAAGGAAAGGTCTTTAGTGATATTCTACAGAGAGATCAATAGTTTAAAATGCCAGGCTTCGGGGTGCCTGGGTGGCTCAGTGGGTTAAGCTGCTGCCTTCAGCCCAGGTCATGATCTCAGGGTCCTGGGATCGAGCCCTATATTGGGCTCTCTGCTCAGCAGGGAGCCTGCTTCCCTCTCTCTCTCTCTCTCTCTGCCTGCCTCTCTGCCTACTTGTGATCTCTCTCTGTCAAATAAATAAATAAAATCTTTAAAATGTCAGGCTTCACAGAATGGATATAAGGATGAGTAGCTACACCTTTGGGAAAATGTGTCTGAGGCCCATGTAAGTTTAACATATGGAAATATCAGGTATCTGTATACTCTGTTCTTATAATCACTCACCATTATGCTCTGATAGGTTCCAGTTTTTATATCAAAGAGAGAATATTAGGATTGAGATAGGCAGACAAGCCCCCTGGTGAATTGATTGGTTTTTGGAAGCACCCACAGAGAAGTAAGTTAGATGGTAAGTGAGTTCAGGGAACATACAGTGACCCGACTCTTTAAACTCAGAATCAAGAAGGAAAATCTGGTACTTCTTTGTTAAATTCCAGCCATGAATGACTACTACAGGGCAATAAAGTGATCAACAGGATTAACCCAAGTGAAAAATCTATTGTAACTAGTTGATCAAGTTAGTTGAACATGGAATTATACAAGTAGGAAACAACACTATATTTTCCTCACACCTAACTTTTACATCTGTTCTGGTAGATATCGTTTTTTTCTTTCCCTAAACAGTATCTTTGAAAGATCCCTCTCCAGTTCAGGGCACTGTCAGGCTGGGCCAATGTCCAGCCTGAACAGTGTCTAATGGAGTTATACCACATACTTACGGCTACTGTGCATCCTGACTGGTTAATGCCCATGCTATCCTTGCTGGTGAACATATGAAACATCACCTTCACCTTTTGATATTAATTAACAGTCATGTTTTCAGCATTTAAAGATGTAGATTTTGATGTTAAAACTTGTGTTTCACACCAATTCGAAACTCTTCCCTCTCTACATCACTCAGACTCAACCCAGTCTCAGAAATAGATACTAACTCTTTACTATTTCTTTGCCTTGCCCACTATTCCCAGCTATGTTCTACTTCTGGTTCCTCCAGGCTAGAAAAAAGAAAGGAGAATATGAGGTGACATAAAGAGAAAAGAAAACCATCTTACTTGGCCATTGCTCTTATAATCTGGCAACGAGGCTCTCTGTATAGCGGAACCCAATTATGGCTTCTTTCTCTCAGGGGGTACTGTCTTGGGTACTCTGAATGGGCCCATCAACCTCAACCTCCTCTTCTGTTGCTTCTAGTAAGAGGGATTGGACACATGAAAACTATACTTTCCAGACTCCTTTGCAAGTACATTTCTTGATGTGAATTCATTTCTGTCGTTTGGATTTACTTATCAGATTTGGAAGGTAGGAATGAGGTGGGGATCACCTTTTTGAGGTTTTGGGCTATGGTTTCTAAGAAGTAAGATGGTGGAAAGAGGAAGCTTTCCTACAGTAGTGTTCCTGTGTCCATCTCCACATCCCTGTGTGTAGAAAAGTAGTGGTGGCTCTGGCTCTCACTTCCAGCTTAACTGATAGCCTCAGAAGTGCTTGTTCCCCTTGTGGGTCAATTCTGTATCATTCTACACATCAACCCAGAAGGTTTGCCCCTTCAATTCTTCCTAAGATTTTGCAAACTCTAGTATTGACTAATGCAAGTGCTTTTGTGGGTTCATGATGAGACCACTCCTCTTATCCACAGAAGACCTCCAGCATTACTATTCCTAGAGCAAGGGATGGTTGTTGGCTGACTGCTTGCCATGCCAGCCCATCTTCTCCAACTGACAGGGCACCCACACATATTTTTCTATTGTTTAGACTCTTCCAGGTAAGAATGGATACCAGTCTCTGTATTGTAGGAAATGCAGGCCAAGCTTTCCCAAGAACTCCATAACCAATCAAGTTCTGTCCTGGATCTTTATTTAGAGAGCATATAAGAAAGGGATAGGAAGAGTGTTCGAGCTGGATGAAATGTCAATATCCCTTCCTGATAAGACCCACACTCTTTACAAATGGTTCTTGTAAAGGCTCTTTTCATTTATTTTGAATTGAGGGAAATACCATACTCTCTTCCAATAGTGCCCTTCAAGGAAATCCGCCCTGTCATTCTCTTCTGATCAGGTTGAGGTAAGGGCCACTTCTTTGGCAAGCTTTGCAGAGATGGTTTAACATCTCTCTTTAGAAAGTGAGAATAGTTGTCATCTATGACTATCAGCTTTGGGACCTCAGCTGAACGGGAGGTAACAGAGGAGCTCTCGCTTAGCATCTAGTTACACTACTCTGGCTGATATTCCAGATTGGAGGCCAGTGCCTTGCCTTGAGGGTTGTTTGGGGGAGGGGGAGTCTGGTGGCCTGTTGAGCAGTTGGTAAGATGGGAGTGGTCTGCTGCAGCATTGAAGTAGAACCACCAACTTGGAACAAACTTTTAGCCAAAACTCTTACTATTAAAACAGTGTTTCTGAGATTGAACCCAATGGACAAGAGGTTTTTAAGATTTACTAGTCATTCAAAAAGTAATGTGGCTTCCAAAAGAGACTCCTAATGTCATAAAACAAACTGAGGGGGGTGGGGGGAAGAAGGGGTTGGGTGAGGGTGGTGGGGTTACATCATATGTTTAAATAAAGCTTAAATAAAGTAAAAAAAAAAAAAGAAACAATGGAATAAAGGTTTGAAATTAAAAAAAAAGTAATGTGGCTTATTTTGGTTTTATTTCACTTTTTAGATTTTATTTATTTACTTTAATTTAAATAGAGAGCACACATGTGTGGGCAGGGGAAGATGGAAGGGGGAAAGAATCTCAAGTCTCCTTGCATGGAGCCCAATGCAAGGCTTGACTTCCAAGCCTGAGATCATGACCTGAGCCAAAACCAAGGGTCGGTCGCTTAACCAACTGAGCAACCCAGGTGCTCCATAATATGGCTGTATTTTAGAAACATCTCAAAGAAAAACAAACAAAAAACCAGAACCAGGAATATTTGACTTTTAAACAGAACAGGATAACAAGGAGCTCACATGTTTGTGCCTCAATTTCCTTAAGTATAGAATGAGTGATTGGATTAGCCAACCAAATTCTCTCCCAGTTCTGATGCCACATGGCTTTCTATGTGTTGACAGAATCAAAATGGCCAAGCATTAGCTACCCTAAGGAAGCATTGTTCAAAGAGTTCAGATTGGCTAAAACAAAACAAAATACCCAAATGAGTTGAACACTTATGTCCACACAAATGCCTGTGCACAAATGTTTATAGCAGCTTTATTCAAAACTGACACAATTTGGAAGTAACCAACTTTGTCCTTCAGGAGGTGAATAGATAGATAAATTGTAGCACATCCAAGCAATGGAATATTATTCAGCACCAAAAAGAGGTTGACTATGAAGCCATGAAAGGACACAAAGTAAATTAAATGCATATTACTAAGTGAAAGAGCATAATTTTAAAAGGCTGTGTACTGTATCATTCCAAATATATAACATCCCGGAAAAGGCAAAACTTCAGAGGAGTAAAAAGATCAGTGGTTGCCAGGGGTTAGGGGTTAGGAGTTACAGGGAAGAGATGAATCAGTGGAGCACAAAGGATTTTTAGAACAGTGAAACTATTCTGTATGATATTACAATGATGGGTCTATGTTATTAAACATTTGTCAAACCCATCGTTTCACCAAGAGTGACCATTATGTAAACTATGGACTTTGAGCATTAATGATATGTCAGTGTAGGTTCATCATGTATAACAAATGTACTGCTGTCATACAGGAGGTTGCTAGTTGGGGAGCATGTGTGGGAGGTTGTACATGATATATGAGAACTATCTGTATTTTCTATTCAGTTTTGTTATAAACTAAAAACTCCTCTAAAAAATGAAGCTTACATGAAATAAGCTTACATAAAAAATGAAGCTTATTATGAAATAAACAAAACATAGTTAAAGTGGCATTAACCCTTTTTCCTTTCCTTCCCTTTCCATTTCATTTCTTTTCTTTTTTTTTCTTTTTTTTTTTTTTTTTTTTTTCAGTTTCAGGGGTAGGATTTAATGATTCATCTGTTTCGTGTAACATCCAGTGTCTGTTACCTCAAGTGCCTCCTTAATGCCCATCACCCAGTTACCCCATCCCCCACCTCCCCTCCAGGACCCTCAGTTTGTTTCTTAGAGTTCAGCATCTCATGGTTTGATGTCCTCTCAATTTTTATCATTTTATTTTTCCTTCCCTTCCCCTATATTCATCCATTTTGTTTCTTAAATTCCACATATGAATGAAATCATGTGGTATTTGTCTTTCTCTGATTAACTTATGTTACTCAGCATAATATCCTCTAGTTCCATCCATGTCCTTGCAAATGGTAAGATTTTGTTCTTGATGGCTGAGTAATATTCCTGTGTGTGTAAGTGTGTGTGTGTGTGTGTGTGTGTGTGTGTGTGTGTGTAGATCGATACATGTAGATGTTTATATCTCTATATATGCCACCTCTTCTCTATCCATTCATCTGTCAATGGACATCTGGACTCTTTCTATATTTTGGCTATTGTGGACATTGCTGCTATAAATATTAGGGTGCAGGTGTCCCTTTGGATCACTATTTTTGTATCCTTTGAATAAATTCCTAGGAGTGCAATTGCTAGGTCATAGGATAGCTCTATTTTTATCTTTTTTGAGAAACCTCCATACTGTTTTCCAGAGTGGCTGCACCAGTTTGCATTCCTACCAACACTGTAAGAGGGTTCCCCTTTCTCCACATCCTCACCAATATCTGTCATTTCCTGACTTGTTAATTTTAGCCATTCTGACCTGTATGAGATGGTATCCCCTTGTGGGTTTTTTTTTTTTTTAAGATTTTATTTATTTATTTGACAGACAGTGATCACAAGTAGGCAGCGAGGCAGGCAGAGAGAGAGGAGGAAGCAGACTCCCTGCTGAGCAGAGAGCCTGATGTGGGGCTTGATCCCAGGACTCTGGGATCATGACCTGAGCTGAAGGCAGAGGCTTTAACCCACTGAGCCACCCGGGCACCCCCCATTGTGGTTTTGATTTGGATTTCCCTGATGCCAAGTGATATGGAGCATTTTTTCATGTGTCTGTTGGCCATTTGTATGTCTTCTTTGGAGAAATGTCCGTTCATGTCTTCTGTCCATTTCTTGACTGGAGTTTTTGTTTTTTGGGTGTTGAGTATGATAAGTTCCTTATAGAATTTGCATACTAGCCCTTTATCTGATATGTCATTTGCAGATATCTTCTCCCATTCTGTAGGTTGCCTTTTAGTTTTGTTGTCTGCTTCCTTTGTTGTGCAAAAGCTTTTTATCTTGATGAAGTCCTGATAGTTCATTTTTGTTTTTGTTTCCCTTTCCTTTGAAGACATGTCTAACAAGAAGTTGCTGTGGCTGAGGTCAAAGAGATTGCTGCCTTGTTCTCTTCTAGGATTTTGATGGATTTCTATCTCACATTTAGGTCTTTCATTCATTTTGAGTTTATTTTTGTGTATGCTATAAGCAAGTGGTCCAGTTTTATTCTCCTGTATGTGGCTATTCAATTTTTCCATCACCATTTGGTGAAAAGACTGTCTTCTTTCCATTGGATATTTTTCCTGCTCATCAAAGATTAGTTGACCATAGAGTTGAGGGTCCATTTCTGGGTTCTCTATTCTGTTCCATTGATCTATGTGTCTGTTTTTATGCCACTACCATACTTGATACCATCTTGATGATGACAGCTTTGTAATACAGCTTGAAGTCCAGAATTGTGATGCCCCAGCTTGGTTTTCTTTTTCCACATTAGTTTGGCTGTTCAGGGTCTTTTCTGGTTCCATGCAAATTTTAGGATTGTTTGTTCCAGCTCTATGAAAAATGATGATGGTATTTTGATAGGGATTACATTGAATGTGTAGATTGCTCTAGGTAGCATAGATGTTTTAACAATATTTGTTCTTTTAATTCATGAACATGGAATGTTTTTTCATTTCTTTGTGTCTTCCTCACTTCCTTTCATAGGTGTTTTATAGTTTTCAGAATACAGATTCTTTACCCCTTTGGTTAGGTTTATTCTTAGGTATCTTATAGTTTTATGTGCAATTGTAAATGGGATTGATTCCTTTATTTCTCTTTCTTCTTTTTTTTTTTTAAGATTTTTATTTATTTATTTGACAGACAGATGTCATAAGTAGGCAGAGAGAGAGAGAGAGAGCAGGAAGCAGGCTCCCCACTGAGCAGAGAGCCCGATATGGGGCTCGATCCCAGGACCCTGAGATCATGACCTGGGCTGAAGGCAGAGGCTTAACCCGCTGAGCCACCCAGGCGCCCTTTATTTCTCTTTCTTCTGCCTCGTTTATAGTGTATAGACATGCAACTGACTCTGTGCATTGATTTTATATCCTGCAACGTTGCTGAATTCCTATATCAATTCCAGCAATTTTGGGTGGAGTCTTTTGGGCTTTCTTCAAGAGTATAATGTCATCTTCGAAGAATGGTAGCTTGGCATCTTCTTTGCCAATTTGAATGCCTTTTATTTCTTTTTTTGTTGTCTGATTGCTTAGGCTAGGACTTCCACTACTATGTTGAACAACAGTGGTGAGAGTGGACATCCCTGTCGTGTTTCTGACCTTAGGGGAAATGCTCTCAGTTTTTCCCCATTGAGGATGATAGTCACTGTGTAGTACATGTTTCTTGAGAAATAATTACATTTAGGTAAAATAATTTGTTATAGTCCATGTTAAAGTTAAGTCTATTCATGCGTCATAAAGAGTAATATAACTGGACCATCTGTAGCAAAATGTTTTCATGAAACTTATGTGAAAGAAATCAAGGAAGCCAGATATTAACTGAATTCAAGCCCAAGTTTTAGCAACTTCCAACTATTTCTGTCAAACTGGAAGGTTAAAGATGAATCATTGGCTGATATCCAGAAGTCTTATATGAAGAAGTAGCAATCACCTTGTTTAAGAAATACATGTTGAACTTTGAGCATGACTGTCTTCCAGGCAGCAACTATTAGAATGTTCGTGCTTGGCTTATAATGCTTATGATGAAAACATGGTGGAACAGGGAATGAATTTTTAAGACTTTTACTTACTTTCAAGAATCATATTGAACTGTTCCATTTTCTGTTGGCCATATCGACTCTTCTCTGAGATGCATTCTTTCAGTTGTAATAGAGTAGATTTGTAATACAGAGTTTTAGTCTCTGTCTCCAGTTCTGTCAGATGTTCTTAAAATTTAATGGAAGATAGATGAATTTATTTCTTTACAGCTTCACTTATATCCATTTAAATGAGAGTTGTGGGCATGAAGAACAGTATTTGACAGTAATCAATTCAGGAGTAATCAATAATCAAAGTATTTTTTAAGTGTATAGCGTCATGATGCCCTCTAGTGGCTAACCCACAAGAAAAGTGCCTCAAAAATCCCTCAGAAAATAGAAATTCTTTTTTCAAAGGATGGATCTTCCTTTCTGTAGATGGCATCTATTAAAGTACACTGTTATCTTTGATTTCTTTAATAAAAGCAATGGGGCGGGCGCCTGGGTGGCTCAGTGGGTTAAGCCGCTGCCTTCGGCTCAGGTCGTGATCCCAGGATCCTGGGATCGAGTCCCGCATCCGCATCGGGCTCTCTGCTTAGCAGGGAGCCTGATTCTCCCCTCCCCTCTCTGCCTGACTCTCTGCCTACTTGTGTAATCTCTGTCTGTCAAATAAATAAATAAAATCTTTAAAAAAAATAAATAAAAGCAATGGGGCTTTATGTTCAGTTGCTAATGCCTTATTGCCTTAGTACCTCAAAGATCAAAACATGTTAGTTTAATAATAATTATTGTGCTAAAAGCATTATAACCACCTGAGTAAGGCCAACGGATGGTTGTGGTCCACTACAATAGATTTATTATCTTAGAGCAAAGGAGTAAACTTCTGAGGGACAAAGAGAAGATTCTTCTGGGATTGACTGATTTGTCACTGTTAGTCTTTTCCATCATTGAAATGGCTGCCTTGGATTCCTAGGCAGGTAGCTGCACTATTGAAAGAGGAAAAGAACAAAAAATAGACCCAACTGAAAAGAAATCAGAAAATTGATCATTGATCCTATTATGTGATAAATGACTTATATGATTGTTTTTTACATTCTTCAATTTCCAAGAGCAGCCATTAGACTGTGTGTGTATGTGCATATGTGTGTTGTATGAAGATGTTTTATAAGCCTGAATAAACATTTAGTAAAATTAGCCAAGTTCTTAAAATTGTTTGTGTCTTCTAAGCTTTAGATAGTTTCGAGTAATGAAAAACAAAAAGGCTTACAAATTGTGGAGTTGTACATTTTCCATTATTCTCTTGAAACTAACCTTATTATTTAGATACATTTAGAGATATCTTTTAAATGATTTCTTCTGGATAACAAGTCACAAGCTTCACATTCTCATATTCTTCACTGATGAATCTATGGTTTTTCAGATAGATAAAGTTCCATGGCAATAGATCCCTTTAAAAGAAAACACTCTTTATTGTAAAGCTATTTATGTGGCATGACAGACATTGGTCTATGATAGCAGTGGTGTTTGGAAAGTAACTGAAGCATTTTCTTTATAATAAACTCAACAAATATTTGTATTAGTCTCCCTCTATATGCCTGCCAGTCTGTATAATAAAGTTAACTAATTGTTGACAGTTGGCATTGAGGAGAAAGGCTAAAAAACTTATTGCAACATACAGCTTAATAGACCTTATGTCCTGCCTTTGAGCAGTAAGTACTTCTCAACTTTCTTTCCCTTTCCCCCCATTAAGCATTGTAACTTCTAACCATCCCCACAAGGAAAGAATAATAATAATGACAATAACAACAATAATAATATATCCCAAACAATCAGCAAAACGAAACAGTACGCCCCTCATCACCCGCCCCCCCCCAAAAGGGGAAGATCTGGAGCTGACATTAGGAAAAAATAAAATAGGAGAGCTGTCTGAAGGTAAAAGCTCTCTTTCCCTTCAAATTTTGTTTCCCTAATTTATAATTAATTCCTGAGAGTGGTTCCCTTCTCTCCAGGTCCATAAGCTGAACATTATTTTCAGCAATATATCCGTCCTCATAAAATGATCCTCTCATGAAATTATTTGTCAAATTTCACAGATTTGTTATAATGGACTTTTGTCTACTGCCCACTGAGCCTGTTTTTTTTTCCTCTTTCATCCTTAGAGATTCTAAAGCTAATGTATTCAGCAATCTTAAGCTCTTCCTTTCACTTTCTAAAGGCAATGCGAACTCATCCAATCCTTTGAGTATTAAATCTATGAATAAGTGGGTCTTGTGTACACTAGATTCCTTAGGTTTATAGGATTCTTAGAGAAGCCTAGTCACTTTGAAGTGATCTGAGGGACACCTGAGCCTACTTTTCTGAGCCTACATCAGAGTATGTCTCTTTCACTAGGCTAAACTTGGTTCCGACCCTGCCTTCCCAGGATCCTCCAACTGGCCAGGAGCCAAGGCTAGGCAGGAGTTCCTGGGGTCCTTTAAGGGAGAAATTAATTAATCTGGCTGGAGATTAATCCAAACTAGAGATGGTAAATTTCTTCAGATTTTGCAACCATGGCCTGGGGCTTGTAGGGGCTGGGTGGAGTCTTGGAATGGGTATTTTTTAAATCTTCTTTCTGAAAAGGGAACTAAAATATATGCAAAACATTTTGAATTGCCTCTACCAAATGAAAACTTTTAAAAGGAAAAGACACAACTATATAGCACAATTTGGTTTGCCCTAAACTGGTCAAGTCAGAGTATTAATTTGCAAAGGTGTAACTTATACACACAAGTTAATTTTCTAATTATATTGACTTTTAAGGGTGTATAGTTTTAATTTCAATGGAGTTACAGTGAATCATATTTTAAAGTATCTAAAGTGATTATAGGTTTTGCATGTTAAGGAGAACCAAGCAACAGAACAGAAGCAACTATTAATAGTAGAACGAAATAGTGAAGCAATATTCTGACCTTAATGTCCTCCATAGTGTCAAGTTGATGCTTATTTTCAGAAATAAACATCTGTTTTGTGTCCTGACCACTAAAATTTCCTCATTTGTCGTTTTCACTTTGAACGTGTCAACATACTTTTATTTAGCTCGCTTTTAAATATTATCAGGTTGGAAATTTTTTCCTATATTGACTAAACATTTGTATTTCTTCTTTTTGTCAATTGCTCAACTATACCCTTTGTGCGTGTATGTGTTTTAATTGAGATATTTGTCATTTTGTTACTGATTTATAAGATTTCTATATATTAAGTCTACTAACCTCTGGCATTTCCTCTGCAAATAATTTCCCCTGGTTTACTATCTTTCAATTTGTTACATGGACTTTCTTTTAAGTACAGAAAAAAAATTTTTGTAGTCATACTTTATCAGCCTTTTCATTTTTATTTTTGTCTTTGATGTCATTCATTGAAAAGTTTTTCTCTCCTAAGACCATATAGCCACTTATATTTTATTCCAGTATAATTATAATTTTGTTTTTTGCATGTCAATCTTTAGGCCATCTGGGATTCATTTTGGTGTCTGTATGTTATAGTAATTTAACTTTGTATTTTCTCTCTTTGGTTAGCTGGTAGTCTTAACCAGAAGTTGAGTAATCCATTTTTCCTTTGGTTTGAATGTCATTAATATTTTATATCCTTTATTTATTTATTTTTAAGATTTTATTTATTTGAGAGGAGAGAGAGAGAGAAAGCTGAGTAGGGGGGAGGGGCAAAGAGAGAGGGAGAAGCAGACTCCCTGTGGAGCAGGGAGCCCAATGATACTCACTGCAGGGCTCCATCCCAGGACCCTGAGATCATGACCTGAGCCAAAAGCAGACTCTTGACCTACTGAGCCACCCAGGCACCCCAGCATCTGATATCCTTAAAAAACTATTTATGTAACACTATTAATGTCCCTGTATAAAATAAAAATTTTAGCATTTTTTTGATTTCCTCTTTCTCCCTACTCAGTTGACTTACTGCCCTTATTTTTATTATGCTCTAATAATCATTTATTTATGCTCTTACTAGACATTTGTATTAAGTTTACTAAATACTTTTTGACTTTGTTCTTTTTATTAATCTCTAGGCCAGCTGGTATGTATTTTCAATTAAAAATATCAGAAAAGATGATTTCTTGCCTTTCTTCATCCTTATATCCCCAAGGATAGTCTTGCTGTTGATTTTTATACCTTAGAAACAGTAGGGATGAGCCCAGAATTTGGGAATTTACTGTTGTAGGGATGAAAACAATGATAACTGGAAAGTTTCCCTTTCCTAAGAAACTGGTTTTGTTTATTTCTTCACATGAGGCTTGTGGGATTTTTCTTTTCCTTTGAAATTTAAAATATTGACCTAGTTAAGCCATTTCATTAATTTTGCCACATACTTTATAAGTTGTTTAAATCTAAAAATATAAATTCTAAATCTACCCATGGTCAGGTCAAAGTTCTTCTATAGGTTTTTATGTTAGCTTTTTGTCCATTTGTTGTATTTTCTTCTGGAATTTAAGCTATGTATTTGGTATATATTATAACATATTATATAAAAATTTTTCTAGACCATTTTCACATCTTTTTTCTTTCATCTTATTAATCTCTGTATAACTGAGTTATAGAATAAATTTTTTTCTAACCTTTCGACAATTTTTTTTCCGTTGTTTGCAGCTTATTGTTACTTCTGGGCTCCCAGCAACTAAAAGGTTTATTTCCAGTTCCTATTGCATTGCTTGTCCCAGGAAAGATAATGAAAAAAAGTGTATTAAATTGTATTATAATAAAATTACTCAAATATAAGATGGGAAAAATTATTAGACATAATTTTCAGTGACAACAGTAAGTATATCTTGGTGTAAAATAACTAGATATGAGCTAGATTAGCTGTCTTTTCAGAAATTATATCATGTACAAGAATTTTAGCCTAGAACCTCTAATATTATTCAGTAATGTTAAAATCAAACCCAACCCAACCCCAGCCACCAGGCACACAATTGTAGTAGGAGTAAAAAGATATGTATCAAAGTATTGAAATAACGAAATAATATTTGCTGAGCCTTACTGGTGGGAAGGACCAAGCCAAGGGCTCTACACACATAATCCCATTTAATCTTCTCTACAATTTTGATAGGCCTTGTATTTTCTGATGAAGGACCTGAAATTTAAAGGGTCATTCGCAAAAGGACATACAGCTAATAAGTAGCTGAGGTGGGATTTGAGCCCAGATCTGGTTAATTCTGAAGTCTATGATCTAACCATTAAGCTAGATTGAACAGCTTTTCCTTTTTCTAGACTTCCCAATGCTGAGGTTCAATTACACGGCACAGAATGCTTTTTTTTTTTTAAACTTTTCAGAACTCTGATTTGGTTGCATAGAATCTGAATCTTTAAGATTATACACCACGAGGGGCGGTTGGGTGGCTCAGTCGGTTGGGCATCTGACTCTTGATTTCAGCTCAGGTCATGGTCTCGGGATTGGGTGTCAGGGCCCAAGCTGGGCTCTGCGCTCAGCACAGTCTGCGTGAGATTCTTTCTCCCTCTCCTTCTGCCCCTCCGCCCAACTTGCTCACTCTCTCCCTCTAAAAATCTTAAAAAAAAAAAAAAGAAAGAAAAAGATTATAGGCCACAAAAGTGGGAGGTTTAACCTAGACTGAAAACTGTTAAAGCCAAAGTCATAATCCTATCTTCATTTTTCCTAGCTTTAATCCACATAATTAAAGGCCCAATGTTTGCACTGACTACAAAGAAGCAGAAGTGGGACATGGCTCCTACCTACCCGAGAGTTATAGCCTGGTTGTGCAGGACAATATAGAAAGAGATATCACTTCATACTACTCCTTTTAAAACAATTGGCTTGGGGACACCTGGGTGGCTCAGTCAGTTGAGATTCTGACTCTTGGTTTGGGCTCAGGTCATGATCTCAGGCTCATCGGATCACAGCTCCTTTAAGGAATAGCAGTGATGATAGAGATTATGAAAAGGAAAGGAGTATGGTGTATTAATTTAAAAATTGAGCTCCTCCTCCACCAATTAATAGCTCCATGACTTTAGCCAAGTTCTTTTAAAGCCCTCCAAGACTCATTGTTCTCACATTTTATATTAAGTACTCAGGAAATGATAGTTATTAGCTTTACTATGAATTCACAGAATAGAGTGGGCTTTTTTTGTTTGTTTGTTTTTTCTACCTAGCATTTATTTTACCTTGTTTTGGTAACATCATTAATTTTCGTACCTCTCTCTTGGTGTAATTGTCAAAGTCTCTGTTCTAGTGTAAGCAAGGGGTGGACATATGACTAGACTAAGCCAACCAGACTTTCTTTGCAGAAAGTCTGAATCTTGAATTAATTGACACTCTGAAGACATTGTCCATTGATTCCTGCTACCTGGATCTCTAAGAGCTGCCTCAATTGCTCTCTGCTTTCAAACTCTATACTTTAACCACCTCGTGTCCTACTAAAATCCTCTTCTGTAAAATGTTGGCCAAATGAGGTGTTGTTTACAACCAAAGAAACCTGCCTGCTACATCCGGTCAATCTTTTCCATTCTTGTGTGGTTGGTTTATCTTTAATTTACTCTAAGAGACCAATTGGGCAATTACAGTGGTCCTAAACGTTCCTCTTCAAAATAACTTAATAGTCATCCTAGGCATCTCCTATATTGTCTTACACTTCATTGTGAAGTGCATTAATTTTCTCCACAATGTTTCTGGGCAAATCTAAACCCCATGTCATCTGCGGTAACCTCATTCATAGCCAAGAATATTGAATCTGTCTTCTCCATGACATGGCGCACCTGTGTTGCTGCTTTGCCTGTTCTCCAGACTGAACATGCCCAGGTTTTTCATCTGTTCTCATAGGGTTTCATTTCCAAACCTTTTATTAACTTGGTTTTCCTCCTCTGAACTCCTTCCAGTTAGCTAGAAAGCAAAGTCTACCCAATAATATCGTGTCATCATGGAGACCATGGAGGTCACATCCTGGCTAGAGGTAACTGGGCAGCCCCACAGGCATGAAATTTTTTCTTCATGCCTAAGGTAGTTGTAAATGTGCTGGGTCTCCTGCCCAGGCATACCCTGAGCATGCAACAAGTGGGGTGCGGTCAGCAGGCAGGTACCCACGTATTCAGGGGAAGAGTCATTGCTTATTTGAACAGCAGTAATCAGTTCAATTTCTCTTTGTGGCTACTTTGAACTGCAGCCTTCTTCCTAACTCAAAACACCAAAGCTGGGTGATAACTAACAATTATTGAGTGATTATGATATGCTAGGCATTATGCCAAATGCTCAACATTTGTGAACTCATTTAATCTCTACAATAACCCTTTACATGAGGCTATTATCTTAATTTTACAGATGCAGAAACAGAGGGTTATAGTGAGCCCAGGTCACATGGTTAGGAAGTGATGTGGCAGAAAGTTGAACTCCGGGATTGGACTATAAAGCTCATGCCTTTAACTATAACATTTAATTGTTTGAACACTCAAGAGGAACAGGCTAGAAAGCATTGGAAAAAAAAATTGGGAAAGGTTTTCTTTTTCAATATTCCTTTGGCTATTCGAGGTCTTTTCTGGTTCCATATAAATTTTAGGATTATTTGTTCCATTTCTTTGAAAAAAATTGGATGGGATTTTGATAGGCATTGCATTAAATGTGTAGATAGCTTTAGGTAGCATAGACATTTTCACAATATTTATTCTTCCAATCCATGAGCATGGAATATTTTTCCATTTCTTTGTGTCTTCCTCAATTTCTTTCATGAGTACTTTATAGTTCTCTGAGTATAGATTCTTTGCCTCTTTCGTTAGGTTTATTCCTAGGTATCTTATGGTTCTGGGTGTAATTGTAAATGGGATTGACTCCTTAATTTCTCTTTCTTCTGTCTTGTTGTTGGTGTAAAGAAATGCAACTGATTTCTGTGCATTGATTTTATATCCTGACACTTTACTGAATTCCTGTACAAGCTCTAGCAGTTTTGGAGTGGAGCCTTTTGGGTTTTCCACATATAGTATCATATCATCTGCAAAGAGCGATAGTTTGACTTCTTCTTTGCCGATTTGGATGCCTTTAATTTCTTTTTGTTGTCTGATTGCTGAGGCTGGGACTTCTAGTACTATGTTGAATAGCAGTGGTGATAGTGGACATCCCTGCCGTGTTCCTGACCTTAACGGAAAAGTTCTCAGTTTTTCTCCATTGAGAATGATACTTGCTGTGGGTTTTTCATAGATGGCTTTGATAATATTGAGGTATGTGCCTTCTATCCCTACACTTTGAAGAGTTTTGATTAGGAAGGGATGTTGCACTTTGTCAAATGCTTTTTCAGCATCTATTGAGAGTATCATATGGTTCTTGTTCTTTCTTTTGTTAATGTATTGTATCACATTGATTGATTTGCGGATGTTGAACCAACCCTGCTGCCCTGGAATAAATCCCACTTGCTCGTGGTGAATAATCCTTTTAATGTACTGTTGGATCCTATTGGCTAGTATTTTGGTGAGAATTTT